>VWZI01019135.1:0-10768 GCA_013396835.1 Psilopogon haemacephalus | reverse complement strand
CATGGAAGATAATGCAGGGACTGGAAGAAAGAGCTGCCCATCATAAGTGAAGATCAGGTTTGTGGTCACCTGAAGAACCTGAAAGTGTTCAAGTCCATGGGACCCAATGGGATACACCCACAGGTACTGAGAGATCTGGCAGATGAGGTTGCTAAACCCCTCTCCATTATACTCCAAAAGTCCTGGCAGTCTGGTGAAGTCCTCACTGACTGGAAAAGGGGAAACATAACTCCCATTTTCAAGAAGGGTAGGAAGGAAGAGCTGGGGAACTACAGGCCAGTCAGTCTCACCTCTGTGCANCTGGTCTCCAAGCTGGTGAAACATGGGTTTGAGGGCTGGACCACCAGATGGATAAAGAACTGGCTTGATGGCCACACCCAAAAAGTGGCTGTCAATGGCTCCATGTCCAAGTGGAGACCAGTGACAAGCAGAGTCCCTCAGGGATCAGTCCTGGGACCAGTCTTGTTCAACATCTTTGTGGGCAGCATGGTCAGAGGCATTGAGTGCACCCTCAGCAAGTTTGCTGATGGCACCAAGCTGTGTGGTGCAGCAGACACGCTGGAGGGCAGGGATGGCATCCAGAGGGACCTGGACAGGCTGGAGAGGTGGGCACAAGGCAACCTCAGGAGGTTCAACAAGGCCAAGTGCAAGGTCCTGCAGCTGGGTCGAGGCAATCCCAAACACAAATCCAGGCTGGGCAGTGACTGGCTGGAGAGCAGCCCTGAGGAGAGGGACTTGGGGGTGCTGGTGGATAAGAAGTTCAACATGAGCAAGCAGTGTGCACTTGCAGCCCAGAAAGCCAACCAGATCCTGGGCTGCATCAGGAGAAGTGTGGCCAGCAGGTCGAGGGAGATGATTCTCCCCCTCTACTCCGCCCTGGTGAGACCCCACCTGGAGGACTGCGTCCAGTTCTGGAGCCCCTGTTACAAGAGGGATGTGGACATGCTGGAGCATGTCCAGAGAAGGGCCACGAGGATGATCAGAGGGCTGGAGCACCTCTGTTATGAGGACAGACAGAAAGAGTTGGGGCTGTTCAGTTTGGAGAAGAGGAGGCTCTGAGGTGACCTTATTGTGGCCTTCCAGTATCTGAAAGAGGCCTACAAGAAAGCTGGGGAGGGACTTCTTAGGCTATTAGGTAGTAACAACACTAGCGGGAATGGAGCAAAGCTGGAGGTGGGGAGATTCAGACTGGATGTGAGGAGGAAGTTCTTCACCATGAGAGTGGTGAGGCACTGGAATGGGTTGCCCAGGGGGGTTGTTGGGGCCACATCCCTGGAGGTGTTCAAGGCAAGGCTGAATGAGGCTCTGTGCAGCCTGATCTAGGGTAGGGTGTCCCTGCCCATGGCAGGGGGGTTGGAACTAGGTGATCCTTGTGGTCCCTTCCAACCTTGACTGATTCTACGGTTCTATAGAAGCACTGTAGTTGGAAAAGCCATTTACTATCAAGGGGAACCATGACCTTCAGCATCAAATGTCTGTGAGGTGGGGGTTGGTCTCTTCTCCCTAGGAACATGGGATAGGGGGAGAGGAAATGGCCTCAAGTTGCACCATGGGAGGTTCAGGTTGAACATTAGGAGAAAATTCTCTACTGAAATGGTTCTCAAAGCCAGGAGCAGGCTGCCCAAGGCTGTGGTTGAGGCCCAATATCTGGAGGCATTCAAGATCAGACTTGCTGTGTCACAAGAGAAGTCAACATGACTGAGATGGTTCCTGGCTGTTTAAAAGTGTCTGGTGTACACCAGAGCTCACTCCTGGGGCCACTCCTCTGCGATACCTTTCCCAGGGATGAGAAGATGCCTCTGAGCTGGGAGGGAGAGTGGAGCTGCTGGGGGGCACAGAGGCTCTGCAGAGGGACCTGCATAGGCTGTATCCATGGGCTGAGGCCAATGGGATGAGATTCAACAAAGCCAAGGGCTGGCTCCTGCACTTGGGGCACAACAACCAGGTTGGGGGCAGAGTGGCTGGAAAGTGCTCCGCAGAGAAAGCCCTGTGGGTGCTGGTGGCCAGGCTGTGTCCAGGTGGGCAAGGAAGCCACCAGCAGCATGGCCTGGATCAGCAATGGTGTGGGCAGCAGGAGCAGGGCAGGGATTGTCCTCCTGCACTCAGCACTGGGGAGGCCACACCTGCAGTGCTGGGTTCACTTCTAGGTGCCATAGCTTAGGAACAACATGGAGGGGCGAGAAGGTCCAGAGAAGGGCAAGGAGGCTGGAGAGGTGTTTTAAGGATGTTCTATGAGGAGTGGCTGAGGGAGCTGGGGGTGTTCAGTGTGCAGAAGAGGTCTCTGTGCTGGTGATGGTCAATGCTCATTTGAAGCTCTGCTGTTTACAAGCATATTGACCTTTAGTGGTCAGTGGCTGCAGGTCCACATGGAGATGGGTGACAAGTGGTGTCTTTCAGGGCCTGTGCTGGCACCAGAGCTGCCCAGCATCTTCACCAATGACACAAACAGGGAGATTAAGGCACCCTCAGCAAAGCTGCAGATGGCACCAATCTCAGTGATGTGGGTGATAAGGCTGAAGGATGGGATAGGGACATCCAGAGGGGCCTGGACAGGCTGCAGAGCTGGGCTGAGGAGAACCTCATGAGGTTCAATAAGGCCAAGGTCAAGGTCCTGCACCTGGGTCAGGGCAACCCTCAACAGCAATGCAGGCTGCAGGTGATGAGATTGAGAGCAGCCCTGCAGAGAAGGACTTGGGGTGGGTGATAAGCTGGGCAGGAGACAGTGATGGGCACTGGCAGCCCAGAAAGCCAATGGCAGCCTTGGGGGCAGCCAAAGCAGCATGCCCAGAGATGGAGAGAGGGGATCCTGCCCCTCTGCTCTGCTCTGCTGAGACCTCACCTGCAGGGCTGGGGCCAGCTGTGGGGCCCCAAGACAAGAGAGACCTGGAGCTGCTGGAGAGGGTCCAGAAGAGGCCACAGAGATGCTCAGAGGGCTGGAGACCCTCTGCTGTGGGGACAGGCTGGGAGAGTTGGAGCTGTTCAGCCCAGAGAAGAGATGGCTCCAGACAGACCTTAGAGCTCCATTTCAGTTATCTGCACTGGTTTGAACTAATTGGAGGATTTTAATGAGAAATTAGGTGTAAAGCATTAAGCCCACCTGGGGCCTCCTGACTCTTCCTTGAGGGGTGGTCTGACCTTTCCCCAGGTGTCATGTTTAGCCCCCTCCCACTTCCTGCCAAGGTCTGCTATAAAAAGAGACAGACAGCGTGTCCTCTCTGTCTCTTGTCCTGCCTGCCTGGCCAACTCTTTGCTGTTCTAATGCCAGACCACCATGTGCTCTCCAGCCAACACATGGAGGGATACCACCATTTTCCTTGGAACTTTAGCTACCTGCTTTTCTTCACAAAAAGCCTGCATCCTGCTTCATCCACCATGAAAATCATCCATCCCAGCGTTTGGACTCAGTTGCCTTCCACGAGTTGTATTTCTACTTTTGTGTATTTTGTTCCCTTTCTTCCCCTTTTCCCCAGCCTCTTCTCCATACCCTGTATTCTGTTCCCCCTTTTTTTCCCCCAACCTTCTGTAAAACAACCCATTTATTGTTAAAGTTTTATATCTTTTTACTTCCAAATCAAATTGAGTATTTATTGGGCTTTCGAGCTCTGGGGGGCTAGTTTAAACCCAATACACTAGATTATAGGCTGAGAAAGGAAAACTCTGATGATTCTACTTCACTCATAGCTTACTGAAAAAAATGTTTAAAAGTTAGAACCCAAACAAAAGCTGTTTGAGCCAAGCTCGCTGCTGCACCTCTCTCTCTTCTTAGCTGGATCTGTGCAACTTCACTAACCAGTTTCCTGCTGTTAACCC
Source organism: Psilopogon haemacephalus (assembly GCA_013396835.1). Classification (NCBI taxonomy): domain Eukaryota; kingdom Metazoa; phylum Chordata; class Aves; order Piciformes; family Megalaimidae; genus Psilopogon; species Psilopogon haemacephalus. The sequence continues at coordinate 6,958 of VWZI01019135.1, read as the reverse complement.
CCCTGGCCAATCTACCTCACTTACCTGGCATGTAAGACAGTCAGATAAGACTGAGAAGTGGGGGAAGGTGGTAGGGTGGCTGGGAACCCCTCATAGGGACTCTGATCTCCGGGAGGGCTGTGATGTTTCTGTATTACCTTTTTGCTGCATATATCTGTAAATATCTGTTACACATTGTAAATATCTGCTTGTGTATTGTGCAAAGCTGTAATATAAAGCTTCATTTATTAACTTCCAGCTGACTGAGTCCTAGCCTGGGTTATTTCAGAGTCGGGGCGGGGTGGGGGGCAGGGAACTGCCGAACCACCACAATATCTGAATGGGACCTGCAGGCAGGCTAGGGAGAGACTGTTCAGAAGGGCCTGTGGGGACAGGCTAAGGGCAATAGTTTGAAAGTAGAGCAGGGCAGAGTTAGGTTGAACATCAGGAGGAAGTTCTGCACAAGGAGAGTGGTGAGACACTGGCACAGGCTGCCCAGGGCTGTGCTTGAGGCCCTGCCCCTGCAGACATTCCAGCTCAGCCTTGCTGTGTCCCTGTGCAGCCTGCTCTTGCTGGAGGTGTCCCTGCTGAGTGCAGGAGAGTGGACAGGACACCCTCGGAGGCTCCCTTCCAAGCTAATGCAGTGATGGATTACAAGTTCAGGAATGTCCAAGGCCTGGTGCTGAAAACAGACTGACTTGACTTGATGTATTGGGCTTGGACAAGAGGTCCTTTCCAACTCAGACCATTCTGTGCTTCTACGACTAAGAATTCAGCATCAGGAAGATGGCTCAGCAGCAACACAGCTTCACCAGCCTTAGGTACTGTACAAGACAGCCCTTACCTTCCCATTCTTGCCCAGTTCCATTTCAACTATTGCTACGGGGGTGGTATTGACGTTCTGGAGGTGTCTGTGATGTGCCTTCAGATCCACCCTCCAGCTGATGTTCTGCAGGACGTTATCCCAGCGGCTCCTGCTGACCAGCCTCTCATGGACCTTTGCTCGGTGGTTCTTCCAGAACTTGGTAACAACTGCAGCTTGCTCTGCTGTGATGCCGCCTGGCTTTTTGGTCTGGGCGGTGAGGAAAGCCTCCAGCTGGTTCAGATCCATGTCTGCTGAAGCAATGGACTGCAGAGAGAAGAAGGGGAAAGCTTGCACAGAGGCTCTTTGCAGCGGGCGCAGCTCAGTGCTGCGCAGACAGGGCACAGCTGTAGGGGTTCACAGACCTAAGGCAGTACAGGGAAGGGGCAAATCAAGCTGGGCTATGGGCATGACCTTGACAGATCATCCAGTCCAACCCCCCTGCCAGAGCAACATCACCCAGGACAGCTCACACTGGAACAAATCCAGGTGGGGTTGGAAAGGCTCCACAAAAGGAGACTCCACAACCTCTCTGGGAAGCCTGCTCCAGGCCTCCAGCACCCTCACACCAAAGAACTTTCTCCTCATCTTGAGGTGCAACCTCCTGGGTTCCAGCTTGGACCCCTTGTTCCTTGTCCTGTCACTGGGCACAACCAAATAGAGCCTGGCACCTTCATCCTGACCCCCACCCCTCAGCTATTGATAGACATTGACCAGATTCCCTCTCAGCCTTCTCCCCTCCAGACCCAGGGCTCTCATACTGTTCACAGCAGAGGTGTTCCAGTCCATTCATCACCCCTCTGGCCTCTGTTTAACTGTCTCCAGCAGATCTTCGTTTTGAACAGGGGAACCTGAAACCTTTCATTCAGAAACCCTTGCATTAAAGCCCCCAAACTTGAAAGGGCATGAGTGCCCAGTGACAGGACAAAGAACAACAGGTCCAAGCTGGAACCCAGGAGGTTACACCTCAAGAAGAGGAGGAAGTTCTTTGGTGTGAGGATGCTAGAGGCCTGGAGCAGGTTCCTTCTCTGGAGCCTTTCCAGCCCCACCTGGATGTGTTCCTGTGTGACCTGCCCTGGGTTACCCTGCTCTGGCAGGGGGCGCTGGACTGGATGATCTCTGGAGGTCCCTTCCAACCCCTCCCATTCTGTGATTCTAGGCTTGACATTGTTAATTCTCTGGACATCTGCTTAAGCTCCCCCCTTCACAACAACTCATTTGGCAAGGTGCAGCAGCATTTGTGCCACTGCTTGGCTGAGCTTTTGAGAACCCCTAGACCAAAGACCCTCATTGTGCTTGGCAAATTATATCAACCTGACTTCAACCTGCATCCACAAGAGGAAGCTGATGAACATGACAGCGGGCTGAAGCACAAGGAAGCCAAAAGGCTGTCACTGGGGTTTCCCAGGCCTCAGAACTAGCAATCCTTTCTCCCACACATGTGAGCAGGTGCATACAACTTAGAACCATGGGTGGTTTCCATTGGAAAAGACCTCCAGATGGAGCCCAACCATCAACCCTTCCATGCACACTAAACAATATCCTCCAGGGATGCACCTGCAGGCTTCTGGAATGCCTCGACATTACATTGCCTGGGCAGAGAGTTCCAAGGGCATCTTATCCATTCTCCTGCACTCAGCAGGGACACCAGCTAGAGCAGGCTGCACAGGGACACAGAAAGGCTGAGCTGGAATGTCTGCAGGGACAGGGCCACAAGCACAGCCCTGGGCAGCCTATGCCAGTGTCTCACCACTCTCCTTCTGCAGGACTTCCTCTTGATGTCCAGCCTAATTCTGCCCTGCTCCACTTTCAAACCATTGCCCTCATCCTAGCCCTTCCGAACAGTTCCTCCCCAGCCTGCCTACAGATCGCCTTCAGATGCTGAAATGTAGCTCTAAGGTCTGCCTGGAGCCTCCTCTTCTCCAGGCTGAACAGCTCAGGGACTAAATGAATCCTTAACTGCTGCATTTCTCAGAGGAATCAGCTGATGATAGTTGTGATGGTTTAAGCCCCCTGGGACCCCCTGTCTTTTCCCAAGGAATGGTTTCACCCTTTTCCCAGGTTGCATGGTTAGACACTCCCACTTCCTGCTAGGATTTTGGGACTATAAGAGGGGGAACCCAGTCCCCCCCCCACCCCCCGCCTTTCTCTCTTCTGCTTCTTCTCCTCTTCCCCTCGTGTCGGCAGGTCGAGCACCTGCTGGCGCTCTGTGCTGCAGCACGTGTCTGCCTGCCGCCCTGTGTTCCAGCACCGTTAGTGTCTGCTGAGACTGGGACTGAGACTTTTCGCTATAGGACTCCTGCATCCTGCTTTCCAAAGCCAATAGAACTTCAGCTGCCTGCAGCGGTTGTAATTATTTTTTTTTTTCCTTCTCCCCCTTCTCCCTGGTCTCTGTACCCTTTCCCCTTATTTCCCATATCCCAAAGCTTGTTTCCCTTTCTCCCACCTTTTGTAAAAAAATCCCTTTCCCTCTTACTTGTTGTTAAAGTTTACCCTTTTTACTTCCAAATCGTTTTGAGTCTTTATTGGGCTTTTGGGCTCAGGGTGGGGGCAGCTAGCCTCAACCCAATACAATAGTGACTATTGTTGGGTGCAGAGTAGATTCAGAGCAGCCCTGAAGAAAAAGCCTTGGGGGTGTTGGTTGCTGAGCAGCTCCCCAGGAGCCAGCAGTGCCCTCATGCAGCCCAGCAGGTAGCTGTGTGCTGCCTGCAGCCAGAGGAGTGTGGGCAGCAGGGCAAGAGAGGAGATTGTGCCCCTTGGCTCTGCTCTGCTCAGACCTCACCTCCAACCCTGCTGTCCTCAGCAGCAGAAGGACACAGAGCTGCTGGAGTGAGGCCAGAGGAGGCCACAAAGATGATCCAAGGGCTGGAGCAGCTTAGCTGTGAGCACAGGCTGAGGGAACTGGGGGTGTGCAGCCTGGAGAAGAGAAGACTCCAGGGGGACCTCAGAGCTGCCTGCCAGTGCCTGAAGGGATCTTGCAGGAAGGCTGCAGAGGGACTTTTGTCTGGAGACAGGCCAAGGGGGAATGGTTTGAAGCTGAGGCAGAGCAGGGTTAGGATGGAGCTGAGGAAGAAGTTTCTCAGTCTGAGGTTGGTGAGACTCTGGCACAGGCTGCCCAGGAGGCTGTGGCTGCAGGCCCCTCCAGTAACCCATGGAGGGAAGAGTTGTCCTGCAAAGCTGCATTACCCCCTTTTGCTTTCAGGCTTCTCAGAGTCCTCAAGAGAGAACCATCTTAGAGGTCTCTGAGAAGTCTAAAGTGCAGCATAATAACTTGTAGCCTCCTGAGGCCCCTTTGGTAAAGCACAGCTGCGCTTCCTCAGGCATCTCACCTTTATGGCTGGACTCCAACATCTGGGGCCACCCTGCAAGCCCCTAGGAGTCACAGAATGACTCAGGTTGGAGGGGATCTCAGAGCTCATCTACTCCAGCCCCCTGCCATGCCCAGGAGCACCTCTCAACTAAACACAGCTGCTCAAGGCCTCATCCAGCCTGGCCTTGAACATCCTTAGGCAGGAGGCAGCCACAGCCTCCCTGGACAGATTGTGCCAGTCTCTCCACTCTCCTGAAGAACTTCTTCCTCAGCTACAGCCTAACCCTGCTCTGCCACAGCTTCAAACCATTCCCCCTTGGCCTGTCTCTAGACACCCTTAGCAAAAGTCCCTTGGCAACCTTCCAGCAGCATCCCCTCAGGCATTGGCAGGCAGCTGAGGACAATTGATTATCTCCATCCTTAGCAATGTACAAAAATGCTGGCACTGAGGAGCATGAGCAGGGCCCTCACTTCTGACCTCTCTTGTCTCTGCAGGTGTATTTTGGAGAACAGGAACGTGTGAATAGCTACTGTAGCACCACTCTACCTCTATGTGCCACTTGTTCTGCAGAAAAAGGGACTTAGGAAATGTACAGCAACTCCTCCAGGACCAGAAGAGGCAAGAAGAACAGGAAACAGGAGAGAATGGCACATCTAAGGTGCCAGTCAAGGAGAAAACAAACCCATGTGTGAATGCAGGCAATTAGAGTAGTGTTTGCTGCTTACTTGCCTTTTACACAGACATTGTGTGCTGGTTTGAAATAGTTGGAGGATTTGAATGAGAAATTAGAATATTGAATGAGAAATTAGAATATAGGCTGAGAAATGGAGAAAACCTGATGATGATACTTCACTCATAGCTTCACTGAGAAACAAAAAAAAATGTTTAAGAGTTGTAATCCAAACGTAGGTAAGTCACATGGTCAGACTACTTCAGACCGCTTTGGGCTGTGGCTTTGTATGGCTCTTTGCTCCCTGGCTTTTATAGCTGAATCTGAATAATTCCACTAACTTCTTTCCTGCTGCTAATCCCCCTGACCAATCTACCTCTGCCTATCTGCTGCATGAAACAGATGGTGAGATAAGACTGGGGAAAGGGGAAGGTGGTAGAGATGGTTAGAAACCCCTCTTAGGGATTTTCATCTCTGAAAGGGGTGTGGTGTTTCTGCATTACCTTTTTACTGTATATATATCTGTAAATATCTGTTATACATTGTAAATATCTACTTGTATATTGTGCAAAGCTGTAAACACAAAGTTTCATTCCTTAACTTCCAGCTGACTGGGTCCTAGCCTNCTTAACTTCCAGCTGACTGAGTCCTAGCCTGGGTTATTTCAAAGTGTGAGGGGGGCAGACAACTGCTAAACCACCACATTATTTTTAATTGGCGCCCAACATGGGGTGGACATAAATTACATTTGTTTGATTGCTAATTAATCCTGGAAGTTAAAAATTAAGCTGACTTGGCTGTTATAGGTAGGAATTCCTTTGTTAGCCTTTGCTCAAAGACTGGTGCAAGGATGTTTTGAGTTTACTGAAATGAAAGCTATGGGTACAGGGTGCCACTGAGTTGGTGGAAAACTGCTGCTAGAACACAGAAAGATAAATGTGAAGGACTGAAAATACATAAGAGCAGAACCTCGGGAGATGTTTGTATTAGAGATAGCTACTGTCTCCAAACTGAGTAAAAAGACTGTAAACTTTGCCTGAATATGTGTTTGCACTTCAGTAAGCTGTTCCTAGCCAATAGCTTGATATACACAACTGCGCTAACCAATTACTATTGACATAATGTAAAAGGCTTTGGATTTTAGGGTATGTAAGTTAGTGCTTTGCACTCAATAAACGGACACCTTGCTTGTATCAGGCAGCGTCTGCCTCTCCATCACTTAGTTATACTTGGTCATTTCTTCTATGACGATGTGGTTTTTACATAGATGGCTTGTGGCCAAAATTGGTATTTTTCTCTGGGATCTGGTATGGAGGAAGATTGAAAGAATATTTTGCAATTTTGGGGAGCGTATTATTTCCTTTGTTGGCTTAAATATTACTAAGATAGCTTCCAATGCTATTTTTGATGTTTTTAATAAGTCATTGCTAATGACTTATAAAAGCATATTAGTAATCAAATGAGCTACTCTACAGCATTGGTACGCATGATTCTCCCAAAGAGCAGTGTTCCTGACCCTTGCCAAAACTTCTACTCAAAGACCATGGTGATATATTTAAGGTGTGTCATTGTTTTCCTCTTAATTATAATTTTATTCTTAATTTCTGCTCTGAGTCTGAAAGCGTCTGCTTCTACTTAAAAAAAAAAAAGATAGATTGTGCCAGGAAAAGGAAACATAACAATGCCACCATCCAAACAGGGTCAGAGTCTGGCTGTACAACCAGACAATGTACTCAAAATAAACCTGATGATACCACAATTGTTTATGAAAATTAAGTACATCACTGAAAGTTTTATTTCTTCTGGTAGTTCCAGTTCTCAGACAGCAATTTCTAATTCCGATCCAAAAGACAATTCTGATTCTAAGGTTCCAGCAGCTCAAGCTCCCCAAAATTCAGATCCATTACAAGCTCCATCTTCTGTTAAACTGGCCCCTGCCAAGATGAAAGCTAAACTTGTGTCAAAACATGGGTCAAAGGAAGACCTAGGGACAGGTACCTCTAGTGATCAGGAGGAGGAAGAAGAGGAGAAACTTAAGAAACTTAAGATCTGACGAGTTTACTGAGAGCTAAATATGAGGACAATGTGGAATTAGCTACCAAGATGGAAGATGGCTGTCTGGAGATTAGGAATGCT
>VWZI01019134.1:9628-33203 GCA_013396835.1 Psilopogon haemacephalus | reverse complement strand
AAAAAAAAAAGAACCAAACAAAATCCCCAAACCTCAAACCTGCTTTGGAAAAGACGTTTATCTTGGCTCTGTGAGAGCAGAAAGCGGGGGGAAAAGCAGAGCAAGACGCTTGGCACCCGACGAGGAGGCTTCGGCACCCCGGACAGCACCTCCGGAACCGCCGACAGAGGCTCCAGTATTGCCGAGAGCGTCTCGGGCATCACCACCGCGAGCGTCCCCAACATGGCTCCGATCGCGGACAGCCGGCAGCAGTTCGGTAAGAGCGTCCCGGCCTCAACTCCCCAACCGCGGAGATGAGGGCTGCTCCCCTTCATGGAAGAAGTACAGGCAGACAGCTTCTGCTGAGCTACTCAGCACCTCCCAGCACACAACTTGCTGGGAGGAACATGATTTCCCCCAGTTCTCTTTGATCTCACAAGTTGTGTGAATTTGTTTTCTTTCCCTTCTTTTTTTTCTTCCTCCCTAACTGTTCCCCCCAAGTAAAGTAGCAGGAGAGGAGAGGTTTGTGTAGGTTTTGAATGAGATAGGTTTAAGGTGGTTTTCTCTGTCTTGGTTAAAAGTAGTGTGGCTTCAGAGTTACATGATGTAAATGCATCCTGTGCCACAGAGAAAAAGCTTTGTTCAAGCTGTTTTTGTAACAATTGTTGTACTTTATTTTTTCCTTTTTCTTCTTGTAATAAAAGATTTGTCTACCATTAGTACAGTGAAAGGTATACTTGTGAAGGAGGATACTATGAAGATGAAAAAAGGAAACTCAGTATATTCAGTTAAACAGCTTAGTCTTAACCAGTTAATTGAGAACAACAACAATAAAAATGAATGGAACTTTTTTTTCCCCCTGACATTTCTTTGTCATTTCTACATACTAGATGTAAGATTTGATGCCAGAAGTTTCAGAAACAGTCATTTATGTGCACTTACAAATTGGATACATAAATAGCTTTACTCAGAAAAACAAAGTAGAAATGTTTCTTAACTGCTTTATAAATGTTGACTCTACACTAGATTATGTTTGCGTTATCAGTGGTTTAATTCAAGGATCATTCCACTGACTTAAAGGAAGTGACAGATTTATATCACGTAACTGAAATAATAACATCTCCCAGAATCAGTAGATGAAGCTTCCTATGAATACCCTGCCTTGAATATCAATCCACAGATTTATATTACAACAGTAAGAAATTGAAGTTGTCACATAATTAGTAGCAAATACAAGCCCATCTTAGTTACCATTTCTTCTTCTTACCTACTCCACCCATTTCATGTTCCTAACCACACTCGTGTTGTTATTGTCATGTTTATCTAATTACTTATTTAAACACTAAATGGATTCTACCACTGCTTTCAGTAGTGGCAGAATTAAAATATAATGTAATATTACTATAAGAAGTCTGTTACCTCATGAAAAAAGTATTATAAATGTACAAATTGTTCTTAAAAACTATTAAAGTATTCTGATTAGTTTTCCATTACTTTTTGTTTTGTACCTTCGTGCCACATATATATAAATTTCTGCAGCCCAGGGAATTCTTGAAACACAGAGCCACGTGCTTGTCTTAGGAGAAAATCTTTGGTCATGCACATAACGTTCAGTTGTTCTACTAATTATTTTAAGTTAAATATGTAGACTAGTAAAACTTATAGGCAAAGGGAAAGTGACATGGATATTGTCAGAAGAAATTAATAATCAGGCCTGATACTTTCTGTTCTGGAACATTATGTCCTACTTTACTCTGATAGTATTGTGATAATTTTTTTATTTTTAATCATCCCACCAAAAAGAAACAGTAGCAGCCCATCTTTCTGCCTGTCTTGTACCTGAATGAATCTGTTTTAGTAATGCATAGAGGGGAGTAGTTTTGTTTTTCCTCATGCAGAATGATCCGCTAATGATTTGTGAGAGAATCAGAACTGTTATACAATTGTCTTTATACATAGACAATGTCACTCCATTAATATTCTACTTGTCTTCCACTGTTGCAGAGAATAAAGATTAAGTTCTGATTATTACATTTCAGAAGGTTTAAACTCACTTAGTAATGTTACTTACAGGCAAAATTGAATTTCCAATTAGTTGTTCTCATTTACCCTTTGATGCATGCTTTGAAGGGCTAATGATAGTCTATGTGTAACTAATGTATCCACATGGCAATTGAGGTTGTGCTTGGTTTTGTCTTTATTCAGATTAAGTATAGCATTCATATTAAGGTACAAGAGAATTATGTTTTAATGTTTTTCATATATACTCCTAAAAAGTAGTGATCCTTCCCAGAAATTCACCATGGATTTTATTCATAATGTCTTAAATGCAAAGTTTGCTGGTAATCAATAATAAAACTAGTGTTGTGTTCATCTTTAGACTCACATATGACTACCTGACATTACATCTATCTGGAAAAGACACTTGGTATATTATTATACTGATTTTTTTTTTTAATAAACTTAGTTCTGTATGTTATTGAAATTTCCATTGAAACTGTTGAGTGTTATATCTTCAAATTAAACCTAGTCTTTTCAAGAAATACCTCCAGGCAATTATGGTATCAGACCAAATTTAAAAAAAAAAAAAAAAAAAAAAAGAGCTAACTGAGTGTGTTAAAGAGTATGAAAAGTAGATGATGTACCTATAAGTAATGTTTATTTTGGAATCTCTTTATCTAAACAGCAAAGCCCCATAAATTCAAAGTAAAAATCTTTTCAGATCTGGTGTTCTTCGCAGACATAAACTAACAAACTGCATACAGAGGGATGAGTTAATTGAACAATTACTAATGGTTTTTATTATTAGGATGAAAATAGTATTTTTTTCCTAAATACTGTGCATGGAAAAATACTAAGATAACAAGCATGCCTGATGGGACTACACCATCATGCCTGCAGGTGGCGAGCAATATGTATAATGCAAAGCACTTCCAGTCTGTCACTTCTGTTGCTATTTCCATCTTGTATCAGTTTGTTTTCTTAAATAGTTACTAAATCATTACTTTATTAAATATCATACAGAGTCCACGGCATTGCTGCTTATGTGTTTGTTGCTATTTATTTGATTTGCAGATGAAATTCCTGCAGTGGTTGGAATCTTTAGTGCATTTGGCCTTGTTTTCTCTGTCTCCCTTTTTGCTTGGATTTGCTGCCAACGTAAATCTTCCAAATCCAGTAAGACCCCTCCATATAAGTTTGTCCATGTTCTGAAAGGAGTTGATATTTATCCTGAGAATCTCAACAGTAAGAAGAAATTTGGAGCAGATGATAAAAATGAAGAAAAGAACAAATCATCAATGCCAAAGAATTCTCTCCATCTTGACCTGGAGAAGAGAGATTTAAATGGCAACTTCCCCAAAACAACCCCTAAGATTCAGAGCTCTCCAGATCTTGAAAATTTGTCTCCTAAACATTTTGCAGAAAGGAAAAAAGATTCAGTATCTCCTGATAGTTTAAAGTCCACCACATCCCTGTCATCAGAAGAGAAACAAGACAAGCTAGGAACGCTCTTTTTCTCCTTAGAGTACAACTTTGAGAAAAAGGCATTTGTAGTGAACATCAAAGAAGCATGTGGCCTGCCAGCAATGGATGAACAGTCAATGACTTCTGATCCCTACATCAAAATGACAATCCTGCCTGAGAAAAAACACAAAGTGAAAACCAGAGTGTTGAGAAAAACTTTGGATCCAGCTTTTGATGAGACGTTCACATTTTATGGGATCCCCTATAGCCAAATTCAAGACCTGACACTTCACTTTATGATCTTGAGCTTTGATAGGTTTTCCAGAGATGATGTCATTGGAGAAGTCCTCATTCCACTTGAAGGAATTGAACTATCAGAAGAAAGGCTGCTAATGGACAGAGAGATCATCAAAAGAAATGTTAGGGTAACATATTTTTTATTTAAACTTTAAGAATATTGTGTTAGTGTTAGCTGTGTTAGTGTCATCTGTGATTCTTGTGTAATTCTGCTGCCATCTTAGAAAGTAAAGGGAACAAGTCTCTGAGGTACTTTAATAATGTAACTATGAGGAAACAATTACACACATAAAAGACATTACCATGAGCATGTAGCAAGAAACGGCCAGTGTCGTAAACTCTACTTGCTTATTCAGCCTGCCTGGGACAATAACATTAGCTCAACAGTCCTCAAACCACACTAAATTGCTTTAAGAGGAAAAAATGCAAAAATTTAGGTATCATTCCCTTTTCCTCTGTTCGTTTTTGTGTTTGGAATAATTCTTTTTTGAGTCTTTACTGAAGCCAATGAAATCTTTCACTTAAACTACATCAGTTACCAGCAGATCCTCAAAAGAATGCAGGTGGTCTTTAGTTAAGGAATCAGGACTTCTTAGAGACCATACATTCGATGCAGTAGTATATTCTTGCACTTGGTGCTGTCTCTCACAAATTGTGACAGAGGTTGCAGCTCTGCTAAGGATCATAAGGCAAGGGAGAAGCCAACAATTTACTAAGTCAATGGCAAAACTTCATAGCAATAAAAGTATTTCATAGCACGTTTCCTAATTTCAAAATATAAAGATCATTTGCAATCATCACAGCCGAACCACAGAACTGCCCATATGTCGCACACGTGTCTCTTAATCTCTGCTGAGGAAGTGGAGTGTTTATTGACTTTCAATTTGATTGTTTCAAAGCTTGATGACAAATCAAATAAATATCTGTCAGCCAACATACCTATAACTAAGACAGTTATTTTGCAATTCTCTAACTATATTACAATGACTATAACTACGTCACTAGTATTTTATTGGTAACTTACTTTACTGGCATAGAAAGTGGTTTGGGTTTTTCTTATTATTATTTGTTTATTTGTTTTCTTCTACTGTCTTCTTTCTGTAAAATAAACTAGCCTTGAAAATTCAAATCTAATAATCAAAAAGAAAGTCTTGGATCTCATCTTCATTTCTTGTATATTATACAATCTTACAAAGTGTCAGGGATGAGATTTCACTAATTGTTTGAATCCTTCCTGTTTAAAAATATTTTACTGCTTTTTTGTTTGATTTTTCTTTATTTTTGTATTTTTGTTTACTACTTTTTTTAACATGTCTTTGTAATTTTTTTTTTTTTTTGCTCAAGACCGTTTTTCATTCTCTGATGTTTTTCCCTCTCAGGACGCAGAATCTAATTTTCCTGTGAAGATAATCTCATTATAACCTATGCTTTTATCAATTTATTTATTTATTTAGTTATTTAAATTATTCTAATTACCAATTATATTAAAAGTCATATTGCATAGTACAAAGAATTTTTTGTTGTTGTTTAAATCTTCATAGCTCCATATGTTATGTATTTTATACCATTTCAGGCCATACANCAGAAATCATCTGGACGTGGAGAATTACTGATCTCTCTCTGTTACCAGTCTACAACAAACACACTCACTGTGGTTGTTTTAAAAGCCAGGCATCTACCTAAATCTGATGTATCAGGATTGTCAGGTAATGACTTTACTAATGAATGCGATCCAAGAAAAAAAAAAAAAACAAACAGAAAAGAGCTGAAATGCAGCATTTCAAAGAGAAAAATATTTCATAAATGAAGAAAGGGTGTCTTTATTATTTGAAGCCTACTCATTTTATTCATATCCTTTTTTCATATTTTCCAGGGTATGTATTTTACTAATTTGTTCTTCAATCATGTTAAAAAGAGAGGGAAAAAAGACATCTGTTAACATTGCAAACCAATGAGTTTTATGATTGTCTCAAGCAAAACCCATCTGCCATAACTATGGGATGTTTTTTACAGACACTTAAAGCTTTTATTTCTGAGAAAAATCTGTTTGTGTATGAAAGATTAATAAAGTGAGATCATCATGTTTTTTCTGTCTTAGCACCAAGAGAAGCAACCAATTACATCTGTGATGAAATTGGCCTACTGAGCACTTACATTTATTTGGCAAGGTGAAAAGGAGAACTATGTCAGTGCTAGAAGCAGGTTGAAAAATAACAGACATTCTTTATAATAAGCTGTACTTGGGCTGCACTAAGAAGCATTTTTTGCTCTTTGTTTTTTTTTGATCCTGTGCCATTTTTAATTCAATGGAACTTCCATTGAATAGTGTGCTGATATTGAACTTAGGTACATATAATAATATAATAAAATCATATGTCAAATATACTAAGGATAAGACAAAAAGAAAATGAACAGTACACAACAAAGGACTATACAAACAGTGGCACATCTGCTGTTGGTTCTATATAGGACTGATGCTCTTTAATTTCACAGGAAGAGGAGGCAGTTTTTTGAACCAGTGAATCATAATTACTGCAGCCAAAAATGATGACATTTCTACTACTCATACCAATTCTGGATCCAATACAAGAAATTTATGGATTATTCCCATTTACATGATGAAGTTACTTTATAGCATATATTAATTCTAAGGCAAATGAACATTTTAATTACGTTAAACTATTTTTCAAAATGCTGGATAATGTTTAAAAACATGTTGATAGAGCATGAAAGTGAAGATGCATGCTATCATACATTACTACTGTTAAACTCTTGCCAGGTTAAGGAAATAAAAACTGTCATCCAACTATTTAAGTTATGATATTGCTAAATAAAATTCATTTGAAATTTAACTTTTTTTTTAATGTAAACAATTATTCTTGACTGGATTCAGTTGAAAAAAAATGTCATTTGCCATATCAGAAACAGGAAAGAGGTTCATATTTTCTGAAAGAAAATGCAAAGATTAAAAGTTGATTGACATTTCAAAATACGGTCATTTTTCCTTCCCTTCTTCAACAGTAGCACAGCACAGACATAAAGCCAAGCATACATCTTAGCAACAAACATATTTTTACATTTAATGTTAAAGGTATTCTTAAATTTGTTCAACTAAAATCAGTGGAAACAATTTAATCAAACTAAGTGGCAATGGTTTTTCTAGTCCATTCTCTCAGCTTGAACTTATTCTCTTCAATCTGAGGCTTCTGTTTTCATAAATCTAAATGACACTACTGGTAGAATATAAGAAAGGCAGGTCTCTGTTGACATATGAGATGATGCTTAACTGTCAGAGGACATTAGAATGTTGTGAACTTTCATACTAGTAGAGTTATTTGGCTTAATTGACTGCAGAGCAGTATTTGTCCCACAAAAAAAAGACATCTGTACCCAATCAGATGAATCACATCCTAAACTTCACTCACTATCCTGATTACATCTTTAGTAACTGTAAAAGGATCATAAAGACACTAATTCAGATATAAGACAAAATTTTAGTGAGATGAATCATCTTTAATAATCTTTTTGTGATGTAATTAGATTACCCAGTTACAAAATTTACCGTTAATTAGATCAAGGAATTTCTAAGCAACACTGTTCAGCAGATGATCTGTACTCTTTCCTTTCATTGCAGACCCTTATGTCAAAGTGAACCTGTACCACGCTAAGAAGAGGATTTCTAAAAAGAAAACCCATGTGAAGAAATGCACTCCCAATGCAGTGTTCAATGAATTGTTTGTGTTTGACATTCCTTGTGAGAGCCTTGATGATATCAGCATTGAATTTTTGGTCTTAGATTCAGATAGGGGGTCAAGGAATGAGGTCATTGGCCAGTTAACCTTGGGATCTTCAGCAGAAGGAACAGGTGGAGAGCACTGGAAAGAAATTTGTGAATACCCCAGGAGACAAATTGCCAAATGGCATATGCTGTGTGATGGTTAGCAGAGAGATTTGAACTTGAAAAACTGCATATATTTCCATAGGCAAGGAGCAGTTTTCTTTCTTTGCTGTGCGTAATCAAAGACTTGCAACTACAAGACTTTCTTTTGCAGGGTGAGGGAATAAAAATTGGATTGAATCATCAGAACAGATGGTTAACTAAATTTTCACAGTAAACAAATTTCTGTTTCATTAGATTCTAAAACAATAGGATTCGATTCATATTCTTCTGGAGTTTAAATAGTCTGGAACTTCTGAAGCGCTATGAATTTCTGTAAGAACAGAATATGTTTTATGAAATAGTCATTAGAACCTTATTATTACAGTTATGCAGAAGATAACCTCATTAAAATATATTACTATATCTAAAAAGGATAGCCTCATGTGGCTTACAGAAGAAGGTGGGGGGGTATTCTATAAAAACCATCAGGAAGGATAAGTAAGAGAGGAATTCCTTCTGCTCCTCTGTCTTAAACCTTCTTTTATGAAATTCAATCATAACCAGTATGTTTTGGTTACTCATACTTTGATCATTCCAAAGACTGAAGAAATTTTCAGCAATTTACTTTACATAACATGTCACATGCAACTAGTTGTATTTTTGTGTGAAAATACTGTATAATTATTTACACTTGGATTCTTGTTGGGGATGTCCCTGCTTACTGCAGGGAAGGTTGGACTAGATGACCTCTAGGGGTCTTTTCCAACCTACTGCATTTTACTATTCTATGTTTTGTCACAGTGACTGAAATAGATTTTTTTGCAAATTTTGATCAGGTTAACACATATTGTTTTGTTAAAAGGGCTCCTTTACAGGTGACTGTATATGTTATATAACTAGAACTTGGGATTAGATATGGCTTGCATTTTTTTCCCTTTAGTGAGGATTACACATTAACTATTTCAAGCCATGGGAAAAAAATCTGTTTAAATTAAGTAACCTGTAGGATATTACAGTCAATGACCTTTCATCAATTATATTTTGACCTTTTCAGGAATACTTAGAAGTTGTTTCTTTTGTTTCATTACAGAATAAACGAAATAGTGAGACAGAACAAAACCTTATTCTGCTATTTAGCCTCCTGAACTATGACTAATGCCTTTACAGTCAGTCAGATTAGTCCTAACATAAAATGTTCAATTTATTTTTAAACTTTTGCAGCATAGGAAACTATGGTCACACTATAATTTAACCAATATAATGTTAGACAAACTATTTCAAAAGTGCATTTCACTGAAGTTACATACACTAATGTACATTACTGACTGTACTGAAATATTGTGGTATTAAGGGAAAATAACATCCTGACTTCATGTTAGTGTGATATATTTATGTTTAAATTTAAATTGTTCTGGGCTGGAGAAGTATCTAGTTTAACATAATCAACCATAAAAATACGGCATTTAGACCTGTGAAATCTACTCCCTGTCAAGCAAGATAGATTTTTAGGTTGTTGCAACCATAGCACAATGGTAAGCAAATTATCCCCTAAAGTTTGTACACTGATTACCTTCAGAGTATTGTTCACAAATATTAATCCTGTAGTATTTTCAGTTGCATTATATATAAAGAGAAATATGATGATGTTAATTGGTGACGTAAGAAGGACTTAAAAAGTAGTAAACTCTTTTCAGTATTTTTGCATACATCACATTGTCACATGTGATCCTGCTGGAGTCAGTGAGACTGGGAATTGAGGTACTGATCAACATGAGAAAAGGTAATAGAATGGGCATGCCGAGTTAAAAACATACATTGGGTGCCAAATTACTTCATTTAACAACAGATCCATGTCCTGTTCAAAACTGTTGGAGATTTCTTGTCAACTTTACCTGTTCTCATATGGCCAAATTATGTTTGCAGGAAAGGAGACACTGAAACACGAAATATGCAAGTAGACAAGTAGTATTGGAAGAATTCCACTGAGGCTCTTCCAGGTTCTGTGTCAGTATTTTCTCCAGTTTTTGAGAAAGTGTTTGATATGTGTTTATAAATTTCTGTAAAAAAAGCATTTTCAAAATAACATAAACATGCTTTTTATGATAATGCTTAATGTATAAAAATACCTACGTATTGTATAAAAGAAAGGAAACTTTTTTGCTTATTTCTTTAGAAAACTGATTAACTGCTTAAGGGCTAGAGTTTACCAGCCACATTCAAGCAGAGCTAATCCAAAGCCACTAATCATAAGTAAAATGCCCACAGGCTTCAGTGTGGTTTGAAATGCAGTCACACAGCAAAACTCTTCTTGTGAGTCGACCCAGCAATGTTAATGGGACCATGGATAGGGGATATATATTAGATCCAATGGAGACCAGAAGAGTTCACTTCAGTGCCACACAACCAGAGATTTTGCAATTTCTAGCAAGGGAAAACCAGCCAAACAAGCAAACAAATTATACTGAAAGTGACTGCATGAAAAAAGTTGGGATAGGTTGTAATTGAAACAAATGGAAGATTTGCACATTGGCCTATAAATAGTACATTATCTCTAAAACTCAGACAATAGGAGTCATTCATCTCAAATAGACACATATTCTGACATAGGAGAAAAAACATCCATCTTTTCAAACTAATGAAGGACTGGAACTATGTAACATTTACTTCCAAAAAGTAATCACCAATTTTATTTTCAAATTTCAGTAGCAGCTTGGGGGTTAGTATTTCTACCAGATAAATGGTAGTTGTTTGTTGAGGCAGAGTGTAGGGAAAGGAAAGCAAGGACGTATTTATTAAATCTAAAAAAAAACCTGTAAATAGAATTTTGGTTTCCATTTTAAGTAATGTCTAGCTTGGAAAGTTCAGTAAAGATAATTTGTGACACATCTGTAAACCAGACAAGGCAGGAGCAAGTGTAGACCTGTACTGAGATGAGAAATTCTACTGTTTAATAAAGTACTAAATTCTCATTGTGAATATCTCAAAATCTGTTAAGGATTCTGTACTGCATTAACATGTAAAAAAATGGTGTTTGTCTATGTAGCCTACAAAATAATATCTCCTTGAGTGGGAGACTATTCATGTCTGGAGATCTGTTGTAACTAAATACCTGATTTGTTATGGTGTTGTATCTTAATAGAAGCTATTTGAGAGGAAGCATGGTGTATGAGACTTTTGTAAGTTATTTGTGCTGGTTCTGTATGTTGTGCCATGTGTGTAAGACAAGAATAAACTGCTGCTTTTGTTCATCCCATCCTAGAACAATTATCCCACCAAGGTATCTTTTCCAGAGATTTCTGTGTTCTTTTTATTCATGGTCTACTCTCACACACTCTGATCAATACCAACTCACCTTTCAAAGTTTTCCTCTTCTCGTGGAGCTGGATTATATTTGTTCTTGCAAGTACTGCCAAGACATGTCACATGTTCTTTATTCTTAGATTTGTACTACATGCTTACATTCATCTTGAATTGTACTGATGATAATGATAGAAAATCTGAGCCTTTGATGGACCCTACAGGAACTGCCAGACAGAAGTAAACAGAAATTAATACTGACATATTAGGTGGAAGAAATAAAATGCAACTTGCATTATTTCTGCAATACTGGTGACATTCCATTTGTTCTCCAAAAGCAAAAATTATCCCAGAGACAATCACACTGCACTACTCTTACTTCTTTGATGTAAGGAACTAATATCAGGCACCAGCTTGTAAGGTGAGTCTGGATGAAAATGTAGATAAAGCATTCCTTCAAATAGTACAGAAAAATATAAACTTTGCTGATGTAGTCATGTTTTTTTAAGAACTATGGAAGAAAGAAGGTAGCTGGGATACCTTTTGCTGTTTAATGACCCCTTTTGTGAGCCTACAACTGATAGTAATGACAGAATGAGGGGTAATGGGTTTAAACTGGAAGAGGGGAGATTTAAATGGGATGTTAGGAGGAATTTCTTTACAGTGAGGGTGGTGAGACACTGGAAGAGGTTGCCCAGGGAGGTTGTAGATATTCCCTCCATGGTGATGTTCAAGGCCAGATTGGATGAGTCCTTAAGTGACCTGTTCTAGTGGGAGGTGTCCCTGCCTATAGCTGGGGGATGGAACTGGATATCTTTGAGGTCTCTTCCAACCTAAACCATTCTATGATTCTATGATTACCTAGAAAGGATCCCTAATCCTTGCCACAGAAATCAATTACAGGATCTACTAGACAAATTCATGAAGTGGAACATACTCCATGGCTATAAGATGGTATATACTATATGACAAATACCTGAAGGCAGGTACTAAGTGTGAACTGTTCTTTTCTTCAGTGTATGCAGACAGTTTTGTACTGTATCATTCTCCTCAAACCGTGGTAATTCACCTGACTCAATTTCAGACCCTGTTGTCTTGACAGATGAGTTTATTTTTGCTTGAGCCCTTCGACATCCCAAGATATCATCAGGTCAAGTCAGTACTTTTGGCCTCCATTCTCAGGTAGAGTGTGTCTCCAGTAACTGTTACACTCATTTCCTCCTCTGTGAAGATGCAAGTTTTGAATTCAGATAGCTCTCACAAATCTCTTTTTTCTTGTCAGTCTCCAGATCAAGGTACTTGATTTGAATTTTCAGGTAAGCCCAAATATTCTTGCTGTTCCTGGAAGCCATAAGATTTCAGCTTTTCCCATTCTGAAAGCCACTCTCTAAGAAAAAGGCACTTTTCCAGCTCTGTCTAATCTGCTAATATGCTAATAATTAGCATAATTTGGTGCTTCAAGGCATTCTTTCCAGTGTGCTAAAACCATTGCTTCACAATCTCTTCATCAGCCCTACTCCCAGACCTTTGGGAAAGGGTCTCACCACACCGTAATATGCTAACTACTGCTGTGTGCTTGACACTACCTACTAAAGTACCAAAGTTCCCCATCAAAACCTCAAACCCGAAAGGGAATTTCTAGCACTGAAAGAAGAACTCAGAAAATACTATTGGCAGCCACCCATTCATTTGTACCTCATCAGTAATGATGTATCTTAAATTCATAGTCCCTAGGCCACTGAGTACTCCACAGCCAATCCTCAGTGCTATTGCTCTGTTTTGAGGCTGTCTGACCTTCTCAGCCCAATCATGTCCTGTCCTGGGAGTCTGCAAACCTGGTCAAGTGCTGATGTGTGCCATCACCCTGCCTCATTGCTCCTAAAGATGTGTCAGTTCCAGTCATAGTGTTTCAGGTACTGCCGTTTCTAGGACTGTTAACCTACTATGGCTTGAACAACAGAATGCAGATCCAAAGGGATGTTATGAATCATTCCAACAGTAGGAATCTTTGAGGACAAAAAGGCACAGTTTGCATCTAACTAGTAAATTATCAACTTATTCTTGCTCTGATGAATGAGTTTTTACTCATTATTGAGTTCTTTTCTTGCTCTTTGAACATTCTCTCCAAGGATTTCTTAAGAATAGTGATCTGTAAGAGGATATATATTTGTTTTTAAGTTTTTGTAGTGGTCAGCCACAGAATCACAGAATCTATCTAGCTGGAAGAGATCTCGAAGATCATCGAGTCTGACCCTTGATACAGCATTGAACTGTCAACATTAAACCACATCCTAAGAACCAGATCCACACATTGCTTGAATGCCTCCAAGAATGGTGACTTCACCACTGTCCTGGGCAGGCCTTTCAAATGTTTGATAACCCTCTCAGTGAAGACATATTTTCCCAGCATCCAGTCTAAATATCCTCTGACACAGCCTGAAATTTTTCCTTTAATCCTGTCACTTGTCATCAGGGAAGAGGCTGGAGATCTCCTTGCTTCGGCCTCCCTTCAGGTAGCTATAGAGAATAAGATGATCTCCTTTCAGCTTCCTTTTCTCCTGAATGAACAGAGCCAGCTCCCTCAGATACTCCTCATAGGTCATATGCTCCAGGCCCTTCACAAACCTCATTGCCCTTCTCTGGGCACCAGAGGCTCCAGCACCTCAATATCCTTACTGTAGGAAGGGGCCTAGAACTGAACACAGTACTCAAGGTATGGGCTCCCTACTGCTGAGTACAAGGGGATGATCATGTTCCAGTTTCTGCTGGCTGTTTTTTCTAATACAAGCCCAAATGCTATTGGCCTTCTTGGCCACCTGAGCACACTACTGACTCTTATTCAGTTGACTATCAACAGATATCTCCAGGTCCCTCTTCAAATTGAAGCTTTCCAAGCATGCATTCACAAGTTTGTAGTTTGCCTTAATGTTGTTGTGACTCAGGTAGAGGACCTGACACTTAGCCTTGTTAAATTTCATACAATTAGCCTTTACCCATTGGTCTAACCTGTTGTTCCAGGTTGGAAATTATGGGGTTAAAACTCCTCTAGGGACTATGAGGAGAATGTTATTCAATCCCATAATTCTGCTATCTCCTCATAAGCTCATGTCAAGGGCAGTTTGTTCTCCTTTTCCTCCCCCTCCAGCTGTGTTTGGGTATGTAAGCAGGTAGGCCTGTTTGGGGGCCTAAAGGAATGGCAAAAGCATGGTGGGGGGAGGACTTGGAGCATGGGGATTTGTAGATTTAGTTTAGATTACAAAATGTCCACAGCCCCTTCACTCATACACCAGGTGTGTCACCTTAGTGTAGAAGGAGATCAGGCAGGTCCTGACTTTCATAAATTTATGCTGATTAGGCCAGATCACTTGATTGTCTTGTTATGTACCATGTGATGGCACTCTGACCAACCTGCTCCATAACCTTTCCTGGCACCGAGGTCAGACTTACAGGCCTGTAGTTCCTCAGTTCATCCTTGAGGCTCTTTCTGTAGATGAGCATCACATTTGCTAGCCTCCAGTCAGCTGAAAATTCCCTGTTTAGACAGGACTGTTGGCAAATAATGATGAGTGACTTGAGGAGAATATCTGCTATCTCCTTCAGTAACCCTGGGTGGATCCCATCTGGTCCATCAGACTTGTGTGCATCTAAGTGGCACTATAGGTAACCTGGATTATGATGGGTGCTTTCTGCTCTTCATCTCTGTCTTCTAGTTCTGGGGTCTGAACTATCATGAAGTGACTGGTGTCATTGAACAAATATTGCAGAAAAGTAGGCATTCATCAGCTCAACCTTTTCCTTGTCTTTTGTCACCATGGTCCATCTCACATCTAGTTAATGTGAGAATCTAAAGATTCTTTCTAGACCTTTTTTTACTGTTACCATTATTATAAAAGGACATTTTATTATCTTTAATGACTCTGGTCATATTGAGTTCTAGTTCAGCTGCAGCCTTTCTAATTTTCTCTGTACATATCCTTGCAAGTCTTTTACTCTTCCTGAGTCACTTCCCTCTTCTTTCACAGCCACTAGACTTTCCTTTTCTTCTTGTTTTTTACCCAAAGGTCTCTACTTATCCAGGCTGATATTCAGCCCCACAGGCTCAATTTTTTGATGCACAAGAACAGCTTGTTTCTATACTTTGAAGATTTGTCTCTTGAGGAATGTCCAGCCTTCTTGGACTCCATTGTCCTTCTGGACTACATCCCAGGGGATCCCAGTCAAAGTATGACCTGAGGAAATTCAAGAATGTACTTCTATTGGCTAGCCTTCTAACTTCACTAAGAATTGAAAAATCCACCATCTTGTCATTTTGTCCAAGATGTCCATCAACCTGTACACCTCCTATTAGTCCTTCTGTGTTTACAAGCAACAGACCTAGTGGAGATATATTCCCAATAGAGTCATTCACCAGCTGTTAGTAAGTTATCTTCAACACACTCCAAGAACCTCTGGGACTACTTCCTGTTTGATGTATTGTAGTTCTATCAGGTACCTGGTAAGTTGAAGTTCTACACAAGAACAAGGTCTATCAATTCTGAGACCTTCCCCAGACACCTATAAAACACTTCATCAACCTTCTTATTGTGGTTGGGTGGTCTATAGCAGTTATTCTAAGTGGCTTCATTACAGTTGCAGTTGCACATAGATCTGAGGTAGCAGTCACCTGTAGATGTTCTGTGTCACAGCATTCTGAATTATGAGTACATTAGCAAGTTAAAATAGTATTTGCAATGTAAGTTCATATTGCAGAAAAGATATGTCTTTCCTGCACATAACAAATACTGTGTTATGAAAGGTTGTAGTTCTAATATACAGTAGAACACAGGAAAAACTCCAAGCAACAAAAAAGGAAACCAAACCAACCAAAACCAAAAAAAAACCCCTATCCCAAAACAACCCAAAAAAACCCCAAACAAAATGCAAAAAAACCCAAAGCACCACAACACAAAATCAAAGGTACAAAAGGTTGAAATGTACAAATAAGCATGTTAAGGCTATTCTCTTTCAAAATTACTAAAGAGGGTGTTTCATTTTAAAATATATTATTCCTGTTACTGCTCTTTTTTTCTAGCCAGTCCAGTATGGTGACTGGAAGATTTAATGTAGTCATGAAAACAATCACAGAGATAACTTTTTTTTTTTTTTTTCCTGACAGGTGCTGTAAATATTTTACATGTCTCTGAGACCACAACTGGGTTTTATGGAAACAAATAAGAAATATTTCACAGTATCAGTAGCAATATTGTTTATATTTCAGCAATACTCTCCAAATTAGACTGCCTTCAGGATCCTGTGAATGAAAGTTTCTAGCTGCACGCTAACAGACAGAGAAACCCCTGTATGTCTGTATCTGTGCTGCTTACGTACATTGATTTGTAAGGCAAATAAACAGTACTCTAGCCTCAATTTTCCTTTCAGTAAGGAACAGCATCACTAGTAGCTACTTTTTTTTTTTAAATGAATTATTATTTTCACTATTCTCCAGAGTTGTAATTCTGCTCTTCGGACTATATTTTCTTGAGATAAATTCCTCAAAGATGTACACTGCAATGGATATATAAGCAGAAGAAAATAGCTGTGAATCACAAACAACCATATAACAATAGAGAGTTACCCCAGGCTAAATTCAATGTGATATTAAGCAGCAGTAAAAATTATAGATAAGTAAATCAGTGTGAAGAAAGTGAAAGAGTAAAATGTTGACAACAGAAGAAAGCAGGGAATAGTACAATACTTTTTTAGAACAAACAAAAATCAAGTGTAGCTGGAGTCTGATACCCATTTGTACTGTTTCCTTTACCCTCTTATTAACTCAATCAAAACAATACACCCTTATTTCAGCTTGCTTTGATTTACATCAGTTAGTGAGCATCTGTTACATACTATATGTGATTGGTGTTGAGTTTGCCTTGAATAATGGCTTCAAGAGTTGAATATTACATATACATATACATACAAAAATGGCCTGAAGAACTGCCAAGGCTTCACTGTTATGGGGAAGCACTTTGGACAAGACTGATATTATCAAGTTTGGACTGACACAATGCTAGCAGAAGACTTTGCCTTAAGTATTCTACTATCCAGGGAAATGTCTTTCATTCCTGGTTGGGAGGACCAAAGAGCAGACTTTTGACATGGCATATGGTGGGAATGAGTGGTTCATTTTACTCTTCTGCTCCAGGCTTTGTGAATAAGTACACATATTATTTACTTACATTAATTATTTTCTTCTTTTTTTCTGTTTCTGAGATATTGGTATGGCCGTTTCTTTAACTAAGACACAAATTACCTTTATTACTTGCAACATCCCCTTTTCTAATAGTCACAGTTTTGTCTTATCTATAGCCAAGTTTGGAATTTCTAAGACAGTTACCTAGGCAACCTCATCCTAATATGATATTACTGATTTTTTTTTTAAATGGTTAGCAATGCAAAAATTAATTACCACAAATATCTTCAGTGTTTCCTTTCAACTCTCTGTAAATTTAGCCATTCCTGATGATAACTCCTTAATTACTTGAAGTACATTAAGAAAAATATGTCCAGCAGGTCAAGGGATGTTTTTCTCCCTCTACTTAGTCCTAGCCACATCTTGCAGTACTTTGTCCAGTTCTGGGCTCCCTGGCTCAAGACAGAGGGTCAGCTACTGAAGAGAACCCAACAGAGAGCTGTGAGGATGATGAAGGGACTGAAGCATCTCTTCTATGAGGAAAGACTGAGAAACCTTGTTCTGTTATGCCTGGAGAAGACAAGACTAAGAGGGGATCTTCTCAATGCTTATCAATATATAAAGGGTGGTGGTCAAGTGTATGGGCATAGTCTATCACAGTGATGTCCACTAACAGGATAAGGGACACTACGCAAAAAACTAGAACACAGGAGGTTTCACATAAACATAAGGAAAAAATTCTTCACTTTGA
This sequence comes from Psilopogon haemacephalus, assembly GCA_013396835.1. Lineage (NCBI taxonomy): Eukaryota > Metazoa > Chordata > Aves > Piciformes > Megalaimidae > Psilopogon > Psilopogon haemacephalus. Next base: position 15,365 of record VWZI01019134.1, on the reverse strand, counting down.
AGATGATAGAGTACTGAAACTGACTGCCCAAAGAGACGGGATTCTCTTTCTCTGGGGATATTAAGAACCCATCTTGACATGGTTCTATGCAGCCAGCTCTATGTGAACTTCGTTTAGTGGGGATGTTGGACTAGTCAGTCTCTAGCGATCCCTTTCAACCCCTACCAAACTGTAACACAATCCCTAAGAGAAGTGGCTGATAGAGCTGGAGAAGAGGAGGCTCAGAGGAGGCTTTTGCTGCTAGGACATAACTGTGGATTTTTCAGGTAGTGCTTTTGGATTTTCAGAAGTGGTTTACTTCTTAGAGCTTAAAGTGTATGACTGCAGTTTGTTTTCTCAGGAATTTCACTTTGACAATATAGTGTATTCTTTCAGCAACATTAAACATTATTTACATGAGAATATGCTGGTAAAACACTGGACTCATAAGCTCTTATATCAATGGTTTTGGTTTTGATAACATATACAAAAAATTATAAAAGGAAAATGCATACATCCCTGATTAAAACACTTAAGGATTTGACAACATGAGCAGAACAGAAGAAAAAGATTGCATTGCAGACCAAGCAAAACTACACAAGCAATATTTTCTTTTGGTCTTTCTATTAAAATATAATTAAAAACTCTATTACTCCTCAATTTACTGAAAGACAATATCATTGAAGTTTACCACAGATACATAAATAGTGTTTTCCTTTAATATCATAACAGATCTTTAGAAAGAATAATGCATTGGGCAGCTGTGAACATAAGCATTATTAAATGTTAAAGACAAAGTGAGCATGAAATTTCCTAATGCTATCAATTTTAAAAGGCTAAGCCACAAAATAGCTCTATACAACTGGAAATCAGAGGTGAACAAGAGCCCAAGGGAAAAGCCAAGAGAGAACCAAATTTACTCACATGGGCAGGGTAGGAATTTGAACATGGTCCCTGAATCTCCTTTGCAGCAGCCTCTGGAAACTGCAAGTTATAATCCAACTATGGAAACACATGGCATAAATCCAATGTGAATGGAACCTGCCAAAATCAGTCTCTGTAGACACAATTTCCATGAGGCAGATCTCATATGTGCAGGCATGTTCCAGCCAATAACAGCAGCTTATTGCAGAAGCAGGGTCCTTCAAGCTCAGGGGCAAGGAGGAGGAAGCCACGGTATAGTGGTCTGATGACAAGCCATGTCTTGGGTGATGCAAAGAAATCCTTCCAATGGATATGAATGGAACTGTGTGGACCTAATGTTCCATTATGGAGAGATTTCTGAGAAGAAGTAGCCTCATAGTGGTGAACAACCCCATTGCGAGGAACACATTTGAAAGAGAAGCACAGCGGAATGCCTATGAGGAGAACGTGCAGCTGGAACAGATGGAAGGAAAACAGAGATACAGACAGAGAAGTTCCTGCTTCTGGAAAAGTTACCCAGAAGTTTCTCGATAACTATGTGGTCATTGTTATGATACAGTAACCAATTATTGTCTTCCACATATGATCCCCTGTGCCAATTACCTTGTAGTATTTGCTAATGCCCCCTGCTTACTGGCTATAAAAAGCGCTGTAGAATCACTAATAAATGGAGCTGTTTGATGAAATCACATTGATTGTTCATTGCTCCCATGGTGCTCTTCCCGACATTCCATGACTGTTGCAAATGAACCAATTATTTTTAAAATTAGTTGTCAGGGGCAGTGAGAATTTTGAACATAAAAATTAATAAACACTATTAATTTTTTTAAAAATAATATCACATTAATTAATTACTCCCCTCCACTGCAAGAGATCATTGCCAGACCATCTTCAGCAAGTTGTGGTGGACAGGAGAAGTTCCTGGGGACTAGAGGAGGACCCAGGTAATTATGGACTGGTCAGCTTCACCTCCATCCCTGGAAAGGTAAAGGAGTAGCTTATCCTCGGTGCTTTCCTTATGCATATCAAGGACAAGGGGGTCATTAGGAGCAATCAACATGGTTTTACTAAGGGCAAGTCATGTTTGACCAACATGATAGACTTTTATGAGGATATAACCAGGTAGACTGATGATGCTAGAGCACTGGATCTTGATTTCAGTAAACCATTTGACTCTGTTTTCTGCAGCATCCTTCTGACTAAATTGAGGCAGTGTGATCTAGATGTTCAGGTAGTGAGGTGGATTGAGAACTAGTTGATGGGAAGAAGTCAAAGAGTTGTTATCAGTGGGACAGAGTCTAGTTGGAAGCCTTTAAATAGTGGAGTTTGTCAGGAGTCAGTAGTGGAACCAGGTCTGTTCAATATATTCATCAATAACCCAGATGAGGGCACTGATGTCAGCAAGTTTGGTGATGACATCAAACTGGGTGGAGAGGCTGCCACACCAGAAGGCTGTCCTGCCATTCAGAGAGATGTAGGTTGGAGGGTTGAGAAATGGAATGAAGTTCCACAAGGGCAAGTGTAGAGTCTTGCACATGAGAAAGATCTGTTTAACTGGGGACTGATCTGTTGGAAGGCTGTGAAGGGGTAAAGGATCTAGCAGTCTTGGATGGGAGGATGGCCATGAGCCAGCAATGTGCTGTAGCAGCCAGGAGGGCCGATGCCAGTCTAGAGTGTATTAGAAAGGGTGTGGCTAGAAGTTTGAGAGTTTCTTCTGTCCCTCTACTCTGCACTGATGAGGCTGTATCTGAAGTACTGTGTCTAGTTCTGGGCCCCCCAGATCAAGAAAGACAGAGAACTGCTTGAAAGAGTGCAGTGCAGAGCCACAAAAAAGATTAATGGAACAGAACATTTCTCTTATGAAGAGAGACTGAGGGAGCTGGGGCTACTTAGCTTGGAGACAAGGAGACTCATTAATATTTATAAATATGTAAAGGATGAATGTCAGGAGCATGGAGCCAGACTCTTCTCAGTGATGTCCAATGACAGGACAACAGGCAATGGGTGGAAGCTGAGACATAGAAAGTTCCATGAAAAAATTATGTGGAATTTTTTTCAGTGTGAGGGAGACAGAACATTGAACCTGGCTGCCCAGGGAGGTTGTGAAATCTCCCTCTCTGGAGATATTCAAGACCTGCTTATACGAGGTCTTGTGTGACCTTAGTATAGGTGATTCTGTTCTGGCAGTGGGGTTGGACTAGATGATCTTTTGTGGTCCCTCCCAGCCCCCAACATTCTTTGATTCTATGGTTCTGTGATTACAGAACACTGTGAGAATTTGCATTTTTTAAATTAGTGTACTGGATTGATGATATTAAAAGTGTTAAATTTTTCATTGCAACAGCTGTATACAGATGAAAATATATTTTGATGTTGCAGAATAACGTGAAGAACCTTCTTTAGAGTTTTTTCCAATCCTTTTAAAGAGTGTATGATCTAGACATTTATAAAGGTTCCTTTTTATGTAGTTTTTTATCCACCTCCCTTGTAGCAAGAAAGTGACACTACATTGATGAGTAAACGAGACTTTAGTTTTCTTGGGCTTTTATTTTGAGTAGTCTTGTCTAATGAATGAATACCAAATACTAGAAGCAAAAAAAAATCTCATAAATGTTTTACTGGAATGTTATTAATTATCTTTTTAATGAGAGAGAATGTACATCATTGGGGGTTTTTATGCCTATTTTTGTTTAAATTAGCCAGCATACTGCATTTTAAAGTCAGATGTGTTCACTGTTTATGTGATTGGTTGGATGAACAGGGAAAAGCAATGTTAATAAGCACTTGTTTTCACTTTGACTCTATCCATAAAGAATGAAAATAACAAAGCCAAAGCATTTCAGAAGTATGAAGCTGTCTGTATTTCAATAACTATAAAACAGTTTGGCATAGGATAGTCTGTGCTATGCTAAGGATGAGAAGCTTTTTCTGTCAGTATAATTGGGTCGACAAAACACGATGTAGTACAAACCTTCCTTTAATATAAGCATCTGTCACTTTTTCCACTGAACAGGATAGTTCTCCACTTCTAGCCTTGTCATAATTTGCACAAGCTCAATGAAAAAACAGTGAAAAATTCAGAAGAGGTTGAAGGCTTCTATGCAGAATAAAATGTTTTCTAGAATGCCCTCTCAGAGTTTGACAGGTAATTAGACTATGAGATTAAAGTAATTGGAGTTGTGAGAGCAGCTAAAACGTGTTGAATTATAACTACGGAGGGAGGCAGAACAGGTTGAAAGCTTGTGGGTAACAACTAAGGCATGTGGGAAAAGAGGTGAAATTGTTGTAGGCATCTACTATAGACCACCAAACCAAGAGGAAAATATTGATGAGGCCTTCTACAGACAACAGGAGGCAGCCTCTAGAGATAACTCCTTGGTACTAATGGATGACTCCGATCACCCTGATATTTGCTGGGAAGACCACACAGCCAGGCACAGCCAGTCCAAAAGGCTGTTGCAGTGTGTCAGTGATAACTTCTTGATGCAGGTGTGGGGTTTAGTATTCTACCGGGTAGAATCAGACCAATAGTAGAATTACAACCCTGGACGTCTGCAAAGCTAAATTTGTGCTCTTTAGAGATAAGACTGCAGAAAGCCCATGGGCTAGGGCCCTAGAGGGTAAAGGAGCCCAAGAAAGTTGGTTAATTTTTAAAGACCACTTCCTCCAAGCCCAAGGTAGGTCTAAAAAATGTCAGCTAAACATACGAGGAGACCTGTATAGCTGAGCAAGTAGCTCCTGAAGGAAATCTCAGGGAAGAAAGAAACTTAAAATTGATGGAAGAAGGGATTTGCCACTTGGGAGAACTATAGAGAAGTAGTCAGGGCATGTAGGAAAGCAACAAGGAAAGCCAAAGCCTTCTTGGAACTGAAGCTGGCAAAGAAAGTAAAAGAGAACAAAAAGGGCTTCTTCAAGTGCCTGCATTAGGTGTGGGCAGATCAATGATCTGCTTAACCTAGTGGCAGAACTGGGATGCAGGATGAAGTAGAAAGATTAAGGACTCTAAGGGCATGTGAAAGGGAGTTAGATTTGCAGCACCAGGCTCTGCAGACCCTGTTAGCAGAGGGAGGAGACCTGAGAAACAGAGGGGAATGGATATAGGTACCTGTCTGGAAAGGCAAGGGAAACCCCTTGCAGCTCTCCTCACCTCCTCTGTTGCACTTGCACAACAGATATAGGGCACTAGAGGTTGAGGTTGAGGTGATCTTAGAAACAGAAGTAACACCATCTGGGGGGTCGACTAAAGCAAACTGGTCTCTGCCTCACATCAGGACTTCTATAAAGTCTTTAAAAAAGAGGGTAATTGCTATTGGTGGTTCCCTTCTGAAAGGAACTGAGGGCCCCATTTGTCAGCCAGACCTTTCCCACAGGGAATTCTGCTGCCTCTCTGGGGCCTGGGTCAGAGATACTACCAAAATGCTGCCTAATATAGTTCAGCCCTCTGATTACTATCTCTTATTGGTTATACAGGTGGGAAGTGATGAGCTAGGTACCAGATGTCTAAAAGCAGTCAAAAGGGACTTCAAGGCACTGGGAAAAGTAGTTCAGAGATCAGGAGCACAGGTCATATTTTCAGCAATACCTTTAGTTGCAGGTAGGAATGCTGAAAGAAACAGGAAAATATGTCTGATTAACAAGTGGCTCAGAGGCTGTTGCCACCAAAAAAATCTTGGGTTCTTTGATCTTGGGGAACTTTATACAGCTGTGGGTCTGATAGTGACAGAGGGAGGACATCTGTCTCAGAAGGGGAGAAAGATCCTGGCACATGAGCTCTCAGGGCTTCTTGAAAGGACTTTAAACTAGGCTGGAAGGGTGAGGGTGTTGCCTTACTCTG
>VWZI01019133.1:316583-327205 GCA_013396835.1 Psilopogon haemacephalus | reverse complement strand
GGCAATCCCAAGCACAAATCCAGGCTGGGCAGTGACTGGCTGGAGAGAAGCCCTGAGGAGAGCATCCTGGGGCTGCTGGTGGATGAGAAGGTCAACATGAGCCAGCAGTGTGCACTTGCAGCCCAGAAAGCCAACCAGATCCTGGGCTGCATCAGGAGAAGTGTGACCAGCAGGTCAAGGGAGGTGATTCTCCCCCTCTACTCCACCAAGGTGAGACCCCACTTGGAATACTGCATCCATTTCTGGAGCCCCTATTACAAGAGGGAGGTGGACATGCTGGAGCGTGTCCAGAGAAGGGCCACAAGGATGATCAGAGGGCTGGAGCACCTCTGCTGTGAGGACAGGCTGAAAGAGTTGGGGCTGTTCAGTCTGGAGAAGAGGAGGCTCCCAGGTGACCTTATTGTGGCCTTCCAGTATCTGAAGGGGGCCTACAGAAAAGCTGGGGAGGGACTTTCGAGGCTATCAGGTAGTGACAGGACTAGGAGGAACAGAGCAAAGCTGGAGGTGGGAAGATTCAGACTGGATGTGAGGAGGAAGTTCTTCATTATGAGAGTGGTGAGACCCTGGAATGGGTTGCCCAGAGGGGTGGTTGGGGCCACTTCCCTGGAGGTGTTTAAGGCCAGGCTGTTTGAGGCTCTGGCCAGCCTAATCTAGGGTAGGGTGTCCCTGGGGGTTGGAATGAGATAATCCTTGTGGTCCCTTCCAACCCTGACTGATTCTGTATCAGGTTGGTCAGGCAGGACCTGCCCCTCCAGTCCTGCCCAAGAAGAGGCACCCATAGCAGTTTGTGGACAAGTCCAGGTCAGTTTGGAATCTCTCCAGAGAAGGAAATTGCACAACCTCTCTGGCCAGCCTACTCACAGTGAAGAGTTTTCTCTTCCTATTCAGATATAACTACCCCAGTTCCAGTTGCCCCTTGTCCTGTCACTGGCCACATCCTCTTGACCTCCACTCTTAGTCACCACTGATGTGCAGATCCCCAGGACACCTACCCTGAGCAGGGACTCTCAGGCACAAGGCAACATACCTCAAAGCTATGCTACTGCTTCCCCCAGAGGCAAGCAGAGATGAGATGAATGTACTACACTAGCATTAGAAGAAAAGCACTTTCCCTTACAGAGCAGAGATGAACTGAGAGAGCCACTGGAGAAAGATTTCAATCACAACAAAGAGCTAAAATATCCCCCAGCCAACTAATTACTAGACATCTTGCCAGTTTTCAAAGATCTTCAGGGGGTTTTCTGCTCAACTCTAAACTCTGATGAGCAGGCAAGAAAGACATTTCCTTTTTGTTTCCACCTTCTTGACTATTTTTACATCACACAATTTCCTAGCTTTGCTGTACCAGAACCTTGCACTGTTTTATTATCCCATCAGGGCTTCTCTATTTCAGACAAGCAGCAGCATCCAAATTTATCTCACTCCCTGTTGTGAGGCTTAACTAACCTCAGTTCCTTTACATCAAGCAGAAGATTCACTAAAACATCACTTCCAATACTGTTCTTTTCTATAATAAAATGAAGGAGTAGACATATTTTCCACTTCAAGTGATGTATCCAATTCTGGTGTCCCCAGCACAAGAGGGACATGGAGCTGCTGAGGCAGGTTCAGAGGAGGGCCATAATGACGATCAAAGGGCTGAAGAACCTGCCCTATGGGGACAGGCTGCCAGTGTTGCAGCTGTTCAGCCTGGAGAGAAGAAGGCTTTGGTGAGATCTTTGAGCAGCCTTCTGGTACCTGAAGAAGGCTAAAAGGAAGCAGGGAAGGAACTTTTTAGAAGAGCTTGAAGTTACAGGATGAGGGGGAACGGATTGAAGCTGGAAGAAGGGAAATTTGGACTAGATATGAGGAAGAAGTTGTTGGCAGTAAGGGTAGTGAGGCACTGTAACAGGTTACCCAGGAAGGTTGTGGATGTTCCTGCCCTTGGGGTGCTCACGACCAGGTTGGATGAAGCCTGGTCTAGCAGAAAGTGCCCCTGCCCATGGCAGGGAGTTGGAACAAGAAAGTCCCTTCCAACACAAACCATTCTGTGATTCTGTGATACATGTACACTCATCATATATGGAACAGAAAACTTCAGCCTGAGTTTGTTCAGCCATGAAAAGAGAAGGGTTAGAGGAGACCTTATTACCACGGACCAGTGTAAAGGGTGGCTACCAGGAGGATGGAGACTCCCTTTCCATAAGGAGCCCCATGAAAAAAGACAACGAGTAATGGATACAAGTTAATCCTGGGGAGATAGCAGAAGAAAGCTTTTCCCCATGACAACAGCCAGACAATGGAATCATCTCCCAAGGAAAGCAGTGGATTCCCCTTCTCTTGGACAGTTCTACAACTCAGCTTGGCAGGGTGCTGGCACATCTCATTGCAACCATGCAATAACCAGGATGATTAGAACAAGAGATCCTTGGGAGTGCTTTCCAACCCAGCATCCTGTCAGGCTGTGATTCACTTCTTCTGTGCTCTCCCTTTTCTTCACGCCAGCCCTGGAACAAAGATCCACACCTTCGTGTAGACAGCAGTATGTGTGCACCATTACAGACTGCACAGCACATCACACTCTTAGGCAAGATCTGTCACTGCTGAGCAAAAGTTCTGTCCTCAGCTTGCTTCCTTAGACCATTTGATCACTCTAATGGTCTCAAGATTATGAAGCAGTGTCAGCAAAACGGAAGTTTCTGTTTTCTTCTCATTAAAGCTTCAAAAGCCATCCAAGTCCTCTTTATGCGACATTCTCCAGCTCGCTAGTGCCTCAGCAGAATGTCAAAAGCCAAGCTGAAAATTCCCTAGCACCATGCAAAAAGCCCCAATCAGAAGGCATTCCTGACCTCTGGAATGACCCACCCATAGCTCTCCTAGCACACTGCTAGAACAGAGCAGCCGGTCACAGCCCAAGACAAACCCCTACAGGGTCAGAGGTACCAGCAGACAGATTGCTATGCTGGGCAGCTCCTTGCCCGGTCACATAATGATTTTTTATATTATAGAATGGTAAGGGTTGGAAGGAGTCCATTAAACTGAATCCAACCCCCTCAATCAAAACAGGATCACCAAGGGGATGTCACCCAGGAATGCATCCAGGTGAGTCTCGAAAGTCTCCAGACAAAGCAACTCCATGTCATCCCTGGGCAGCCTGATCCTGGGTTCCAGCATACACACACAGTAAAGAAGTTCCTGTCTATGTTGAGGTGGAGCTTTCTGGGTTCCAGTTTGTATCCATTGCCTCTCATCCTATCACAGGAAACCACTGAAAAGAGACTGGCATCTTCTTGACACCCACCCTCAGATATATATAAACATAATAAGATCTCCTCTTGATCTTCTCTTCTATGGACTACAGAGCACCAGCTCTCTGCCTTCACATACTGTAAAGATATATCATCTCCTATTAGGAGATAATAAGAGGAGATACAATATCTCCTATTACAGTTACCTTTTCCTTCTGCAAGGGCTAATTTCAAGCTCCTTCTCTCAGCTAGCCATGTCCTCCTGAATATGAAAAGTACTTCTCCTGAGATTGCCTTTTAAAATTATTTTGGGGTTTTTGTAATTTCCATTTAAGTGCCAATAGCAAATAACACTCCAGAGTAGCAGCATATGGCAAAACAAAGGTGGCAATGAATCCATTGGCCTCGTCTCTTACCTAAGCAGCTTATAAAGCAGCAAATCTTTATATCTCCTTTCATAGCAACCAGGGCAGGTTAGCAGATGCATTATATTCTGGGCTCTAGAGAATAAAAGTCCTGTCCTGAAAAGCCTACAGCTTAAAGCTATAGTCAATCCCAACAGAGCTTCCAAAATTCGTACCATGGTTAGTTATTCTAAGCTCACTCAATCACTGCATCATTTTGTTTGAAAAAGACCTTTAAGGTCAAGCCCAACCACTGTCTAACTCTACCAGTCTGGTGCTAAACCATGTCCCATTACATGGTCCAATGATTCTTCACCTTTGTTATGCTTTTGTGAGACCCAGCCTTGAATACTGTGTCCAGCTCTGGTGTCCCCATCATAAGAAAGGGGACCAATAGCTGAAGGCAACCTACAGGACAGCTTGAAAAGGGACTTTCCATAAGGGTGCCCAGTGAAAGGACAAGGGGGAATGGTTTGAAACAGAGGGAGAGTAGGTTTAGAATGGATGTCAGTAAGAAGTCCTCCAGTACAAGGGTGGCTAGATTCTGGAACAGGCTGCCCAGAGTGGTTGTGGATGCCCCCTCCCTGGAGGTCTTGAAGGCCAGATTGGATGAGGCCTTGAACAATGAAGGCTAATTGAGAACTTCCCTGCCCCTGGCAAAGGGGTGGAGTAGATGATCTGTAAGGTCCCTTCCCACCTAAGCCATTCCCTGATTCTATAACAGGTGGGACCAAATAGACTTGATAGAGCTCACTTCAGGTAAGCTGCTTCTGTCAACATTGTAATTTAAGGAATCTACAAATCAGATGACAAGCAGCATCAATGACATCTCCACTCAGTGTATCTTTGAGGAGACTCCTGCCACGCTTTAATCATTTCCACTGCGTCCACTGGAGTAGAAAATGGATGTTTTAAGGGACAGAAATATTTCCATAGGAGAGCTGTGAGCCCTGGGCTTCACGCAAACAAAGCTCAGAACAAACAAATTTGGTAATAGCAGAGGTGTTTCATTCTGCATTTGAGACTCTGAAAGGTTGCCCTGACTGCGGCAGTGTTGCTTTGAGACAGAAATAGACAAACAGTCCTGATTATGCGTTTTCTCCAATAAATAATGCAGCAACCCTCCGCTGTTCTCTAAAGGGAGATTCAAAGCCAGGTCACTTCAGCAGGCATCCCACCCACTACAGACACACTACAGAAACAGCTCTTCCCACCTGCTCTACCGCACCAGGTCCCACTAAAACTTCACTTCCCCTTCCCATCATTACTATCAGTATTTATAATTAAATGCATACAAAGCAGACTTACTGTGCAAGTCACAATGGAACAAAATAAATGATAGCACAGGGCTTGGAAAACAGAGCACATCAATTCCACTGTAAGAACTACTGATTGCATTTTGCTTTTTACTATGGCCACTTTCATGTACCTGTGCATCAAAGAAATCTTTGCCAATTAATCAAGCTGCAAAGCATTATACATTTTGGCAGTGGAAAAGATGACTGACAGGTTTGGTTTTTTTCTTTCCAGGGAAAGGGGGCAACAGCATAGAACAGCTTAAGTTGGAAAGGACCTCAGAGATCATTTACTCCAAACCCCCTGCCATGGGCAAGGACACCTCTCAACTAGACTTGGTTGTGCAAGACCTCAGGCCATCTGGTCTTAAATACCTCCAAGGAGGCAGCATCCACAACCTCCCTGAACAACATACTGAAGAGCTTCCTAAGACCCACTCTAAACCTCCTCTCTCAGCTGAAAACCACTCCCCCTTGGTCTGTTTCTAGACACCTTTATAAAGAGTCCTTTTCCAGCCTTCCTGTGGGATCCCTTCAGGTATTGGAAGACATCTCTAAGGTTCCCCTGGAGTCTTCTCTGAAGGCTGAACAACAGTAGCACCTCCCTCAGCCTATCCTCATAGCAGAGGACATGCCTGTGAAGGATCCACCAGCCAGTTCCACATGAAGTTACAGCTGCTGCTCTTCTATCCTCACTACTTCAGGAGAGACAGAGGATTACTGCAAAATGCTACCATGAGCTAAAGATTTCTCAACCTGAGTATTTGATAGCTCTATCCTATGAAAACAATCCTGTGACCTCTGTGCTAAGCCGCATCAGCCTTTCATGCCATCACATGTGGAATCATGCTTCCACAGAACCCCATCCATTCCACAGTGTGCCCAAAGCAGGACCCCATGGGTGTTTGTACTGCTTCCCTCTTCATGGTGAGCCTAAGAGGGTATCCACCACCTCCTCTGCTCACAAGGCCACTAGTGCATTGGTCATGAAGACAAACTGCTAGACCACTACAGTGAGACATCTGTTTCTACTAGCCTTCTTCCTTAACTACAGCACCTTAAACATCAGGCATTTGGGGTACAGCAGCTAGAAAACTGCCTGGCAGAAAAGGACCTGAAGGTTGACAGCCAGGTGAACATCAGCCAGCAGTGTGCTCTGGTAGCCAATAAAGTCAACAGCATCCTAGCCTAGATCAGGAACAGCACGGCCAGCAGGACCAGAGCAGTGACTGTCTCCCCATATTCAGCACTGGTGAGGCCACATCTGAAATAGTGGGTTCACTTTTGGGCCCTTCACTACAAGAAGAACATTGAGGTGCTGGAAAATGTCCAGGGAAGTGCAACAAAGCACTGGAGGGTCTGGAGCACATGACTTGTGAGAAATGGTTGAAGGACCCAGGGCTGCTTAGCCTGGAGAAAAGGAGGCTGAGGGGAGCCAGTAGGGGCCACTCTCTTCTCCTAAGGAACAAGTGATGGAACAAGTGCAAATGGCCTCAAGAGAAATTTAGGTTGAACACGGGGAAAAAAATATCTCCCCCTGCAGTTGTTGAGCCTTGTAAAATACTGCCCAGGACAGCATTTGAGTCACTATTCCTAGAGGTATTTTGAAGCCATGTAGATGTGGTGCCAAGGGACGTGGTTCAGTGATGACATTCCCAAGCTGGGTTAATATTCTGGACTCAATGATCTTACACCTCTCTTCAAACCAAAATAATTCTATTATTTTCTATTTCTACCATCTAGGAGAAACAGCCAAAACAGAGTAGGCAAACTTCCAGCAGCACAACTTTGTGACCAAATAGTTCTTGCTAGGTATCACTGAGCCACACAGTACCAAGAATATAATGCACTGAACCTGTCCTAGTGGAATTTGTGGCACACAGCTAAAACTCTCTCCACAACGTCGTGTGCAATAGTTTTAGAAGAAAGAGGACTGCAGGCGTTTGTCACACTGTAAGAAATGCATGGCAAGAAAGCACTTCTCTGGTTAACCAGCATCACAGAATCACAGAATGTTAGAGGTTTGAAGGTGCCTCGAAAGGTCATCCAGTACAACCTCCCTGCCAGAGCAGGATCACCTACAACAGGTCACACAGGAGCACATCCAGATGAGCTTTTAACACTTCCAAAGAAGATGACTCCACAGCAGGAGTGGAGCAGCCTGTTCCTAGGTTCTGGCACCCTTACAGTGGAAAAGTTTTTCCTTTGCTCCCATGGAACCTCCTCTGCTCCAGCTTGCACCCACTGCCCTTTGTCCTATCATTGGACATCACTAAGCAGGGAGCCACTCTATCCTCCTGACACTGCACTTTATATCTTTATAAACATCAGTGAGGTCACTCTTCAGGCTCCTCTGCTCCAAGCTGAAGAGCCTCAGCTCCCTCAGCCTGTCCACACAGGGCGATGTTCCACTGCCTTCAGCATCTTTGTGGCTCTTTGCTGGATTCTTTCAAGCAGCTCACTAAGGTCCTTTTTTAACTGAGACACACAAAACTGGACACAATATTCCAGATGTGGCCTCACCAGGACAGAGTAGAGGGGCAGAAAAGCATTTCTTTATGTACTAACCACTTACTTCTAATACACCCCAGGATGCCATTGGCCTTCTTGGCCACAAGGGCACATTACTGGCTCATGGGCACCCCTCTGTCCACCAAGACCCCCAGGTACCTCTCCTCTGTGCTGCTCTCCACCAGGTCAGTCCCTAACCTATCCTTGTCCACAGGATTGTTCTCCCTCAGATGCAAGAATCTACATTTGCCCTTGTTGTATTCCATTACATATGGTACTGCAACAACTTAAAAATTCAATGATGCCTGTAACACAACTCGGGATTTTTTTTCCCCATAATTAATGCTCAAGCTACTTCTTCACTTTTTAATTTAATGATAGGATCCTCAGGTCGTCTCTTTTTCTTTTAAATAGTTCTTTATAACCTCAGGTCTTCTAGGTAAAAGTATATAGTCTGAAATGTTAAAGGAAAATAATACAACATCATTACTGTGTACAGTTCTGTAGCCCCCAACACAAGAAGGGCAATGAACTGTTGGAGCAAGTCCAGAGAAGAGCCACAAAGATGATCAGAGGGCTGGAGCAGCTCTGCTATAAAGACAGGCTACAAGAGTTGGGGCTCTTTAAGCCTGGAGAAGAGAAGGTTTCCATGAGACCTTATAGTAGCCTTCCAGTATCTGAAATGGGCCTAGAGGAAGGTTGGGGAGAGACTATTTACAAGGTCTTGTAATGACGAGGGGTAATGGGTTTCAACTGGAAGAGGAGAGATTTAAACTGGATGTTAGGAGGAATATCTTTACAGAGAAGGTGATGAAACAACGGAACAGGTTGCCCAGGGAGGCTGTGGCTGTTCCCTCCCTGGAGGTGTTCAAGGCTAGGCTGGATGAGGTCTTGAGTGACCTGTTCTAATGGGAGGTGCCTCTGCCTATGGTGGGGGGGGGGGTTGGAATTGGATGATCTTTGAGGTCCCTACCAAGCTAAACCACTCCAAGACTCTATGATCAAAAGTTTGCTAGGATAACGTCATAAGAAAAGAGTCACCTTCCAGCAATTCCTGCTGTCTTACCTTCAAGGGGCTATTTCCTTGACTCCAGGACCCCACTCTTGGTACCTAACTGACCTGCATTTACAAATGCAACGGTTTATTCCAAAACAACTTCAGGTTGCCAGCATCCCGGTCAGTTAGATTTTTCCTTTTTATTTTCCCTAAGCAGAAGCTTTCTTCTTGTTTCTCAGAAGAAGAGATCACATCTAGATTGGTCCCCCAGCGCATTCTTCCAGCTTACAGTTCTTTCAAAGCAGCAGAGATGATGAAATAACAAGATGCAGTTCAGAAAAAAATAACTGATCTCACAGCTAGACACTACTAACTATTAAACTCTCCTTTGTTTCCTCACATAGGACATCAGTTCAGGAGCTGAAGACAATCAAAGCCCTAGCTTGGAGGCAACACAAACAGTTGCTAAACTGGATTTGAAGTCCTCGATGCAGTATCTGAAGCATAAATGTTTCTATACCTTTTTCACTCCAGTGTGCCAAGCTGCTTTTAACAGGAGTTTCTTTCTGAGGAAAAGCTTCTTTGCTGTGAGGGTGCTGGAACCCTTCAACAAGCTGCCTAGAGAAGCTGTAAAGTCTTCTCTGGAAGGATTCCAAAACCACTGAACACTGCAACCTGCTGTGGCTGACCCTGCTTTAGCAGGAAGGTTGGACTAGATGATCTGAAGCACCTGAAAAGGGCCACAATAAAGTCAGGAAAGGACTTCTTAACAAGGACTTGAGGTTACACAACAAGGGGGAATAGACTGAAACTGTAAAGAGGGTTGATTTAGACTGGAGATTAGGAAGAAATTCTTCACAGTGAGGGTGGTGATACACTGGAACAGGCTGCCCAGGGAGGTTATGGATTATCCATAATGGAAGTGTTCAAGGCCAAGTTGGATGAGGCCTTGAGCAACCTCTCCTAGTGGAAGGTGTCCCTGCCTATGACAAGAAGGCCTGGAGCACAGCCCTGTGAGGAGAGACTGAGGGAGCTGGGGTTGTTTAGCCTGGAGAAGAGGAGGCTCAAGAGTGACCTCATTGCTGTCTACAACTACCTAAAGGGAGGTCGTAGCCAGGTGGGGGTTGATCTCTTCTCACAGGCAACCAGCAACAGAAGAAGGGGACACAGTATCGATCTCTGTCAGAAGAGGTATAGGCTGGATATTATGAGGAAGTTCTTCACAGAGGTGAAGAGGAGAAAGAGTGACTGGCATTGGAATGGGCTGCCCAGGGAGGTGGTGGAGTTGCTGTCCCTGGAGGTGTTCAAGACAAGACAGGATGGGACACTTAGTGCCATTGGATAGGGCTGGATGAGAGGTTGGAGTGGATGATCTTGGAGGTCTCTTCTGACCTGCCTGATTTGATGATTCCATGATAGAAAGCTAAAACTAGATGATCTTCAAGTCCCTTCCAACCCAAACCATTCTATGACTGTACAACCAGCAGAGGTCCCTTCCAACTCCCACCATGCTGAGACTGTGAAACAAACCTGACATGCTGAAGGCACTTCCACAGTCTGCCCACTTTACAGTTGTCTGCAATAGAACTAAAGACATTAAGGTCTCAACTTGCAACACAGCTAAATGTCATAACAGACCTTCAACAGATTATTAATTTACTGTACACTGTTATTCGTCCCTCAACATTCTCCATCACAACTGACAGCTTTCAGGGTACAATTTATTAGAACAGTTATTCAAGGTAGTCAAAGTCTCATGGCAGCAAACCTATAACACCATTTTTCTAATACTAAGTTTGTATATGATCTCTTGACCTAAGCAAACCATTTCAGTTCCTACAGTATTTTGCTTTATCCTTTTCAGAATCATAGAATCAGTCAGAGTTGGAAGGGACCACAAGGATCATCCAGTTCCAACCCCCCTNGAACAGCCCCAACTCTTTCAGTCTGTCCTCACAGCAGAGGTGCTCCAGCCCTCTGATCATCCTTGTGGCCCTTCTCTGGACATGCTCCAGCATGTCCACCTCCGTCTTGAAATAGAGACTCCAGAACAGGATGCAGTACTCCAGGTGGGTTCTCACCTAGGTGGAGTAGAGGGGGAGAATCACCTCCCTCAACCTGCTGGCCACACTTCTCCTGATGCAGCCCAGGATCTGGTTGGCTTTCTGGGCTGCAAGTGCACACTGCT
>VWZI01019133.1:304655-315567 GCA_013396835.1 Psilopogon haemacephalus | reverse complement strand
GGCCCACACCTTCCCTACTCTTCTTTTTACCATTAATATACCTGCAGAAATTCTTGGTGTTCCCTTTGACCTCCCTGGCTAGATTCAGTTCAAACTGTGCCTTGGCTTTCCTAATCAGATCTCTGGCTGCTCGGGCAGCTTCCTTATACCACCCCCCCCCTCATTCTAGCTGGTCCTTTCTTCCACTCCTTGTAGAGTTTCTTTTGGTGTGACAGCATATCCAGCAGCTCCTTGCTGAGCCAGGCAGGCCTCCTGCCATTCTTCCCTGCTTTCCTCTTTGTTGGTATACATTGCTCTGGGACACAGGAGCAATGTGTCAATTTTGTTTTCCATAGGATTAGACTATTACATGCTTTATGTTAAAAATATTTCACTAAATTACATGTAATAAATGGTACCACATGGGTGGTTGTGGTCATTTGAACTAGAGTTCTCAGACATAGGAAAAAAAAAGAGAAAGAAAAAACCCCAAACAACTTAGAAATGGAAGCCTTGAGTGGAGAGGTGAACATTCTAGGGATATGCCATATTATAGCAACAATGGATAAGTTAGTGTAATTTCATTGGAGCATCAAGAGCATTATGTGTGGAAGCACAGGTTACCCCTTCCCCTTGCTGCTTCTGCTGAGCACGCTGCTGTCTTCCCCCGCCACTGCTTTGGCTGCTGCTGCTTTTGCCACTTTGCTGCCACTTGACCCCTTCCCTTTTTCCTGTATTAGCATATTCTCCTTACACTGTTATATTTAAACTATAAGAAATACAATTTCATTTTTCCTGACTTCCCAAAAAAATCAGTGTTGTAGTGAGTTTACTCTACTGAGGGAGAGATCCACTCTAAGCTGGTAGAGTGGTGAGGCACTGCAACACGCTGCCCAGAGAAGCTATGGACGTTCCTACCCTGGAAGTGCTCAAAACCAGGATGGACATGGCCTTGAGCAACCTGGTCTAGTAGCAGGTGCCCTGCTCATGGAGACCATTGGAGTCAGTGGAGCACTTCCGATCCAGGAGGGAAGTAAAAACCAGGTCCACTGTGGAATTAATTCGCTATGAAGTAGTAGCATCCTAGTAGATATTGCTGGAACCATCAGAAGAGCCTAATTTCACTAGAGTGACATTTTACCAAGCAAATCAGTTTGCTAAAGCAATGCAATCAAGAGGTTTAAGACCAACTTTGATGTATTAGTATGAAAAGTGATGAACAGGTTACCCAGGAAGGTCATGGATGCCCCTTTCCTGGAGATGTTCAAGGCCAGGTCAGATGAGACCTTGAACAACCTGGTCCAGCAGAAGATGCCCCTGGCCCCTGGGCAGGGTGTTGGAACTAGATTATCTTTATTGTCCCTTCCAACTTAAGCCACTCTATGATTATAAATCAGTCACTGTGCTTTCAGGAAGGCCACAATGTCTTAAGGTTTGCTTACAGCTACTGATGCAGCAACAGGCAGAGGGCAGTGCCCAGGCAATGCAATCTATTGCTACTTGCATGATCCATGTCACTCTCAGAAGCAACTAAACCTCTTACACTCCCTGCCAGCAAATTCATCAGAAAAAAAGAATGATCTTATAGATATGCTATCTGAACAACCAAAATCCCTCATTCTGAACTCTTCCTCTTGGGTCATTCGCTAGACAATTTCAAGCTAAGATTTACAAAACTGTGAAGCCTGACTAAAAATTGTGCAGTACTGTACAAGAATTTAAAAGCACAAAAAGTGCAGCAATCATAACATCAGTAGAGCATCAAGATAAGAGCTTAAGACATGAAACACAAACATCCTCTATATGTACAGCAACAGATGCAAAACTTCAGAAACATTTGCCAGTACTGTTCTAGCAAGTTCTGCACACTCATTTTTAAAGCACTGAGGCTGATTCAAAGCCTCTGCAGAACCTCTGATTTTCCACTGATAACCTCAGCAACATTGCTTATCATCTCCACCCTTTCTCTGCAGAAACAAGACAAGCTTCCAAAGGATAGCAGTTCTCCTGTATCAGCCAGAAGCAAAGTCTAAAGACTAAACAATCAGTAATATCCCTGAAGTAGAGTTCATCCTTGTGGTGGTTTGAACAGTTACCTGCCCCCCCCCCACCTTTGATATAACCCCAGCTAGGACTCAGAACGCTGGAAAGTTGATAAACAAAGCTTTATATTTACAGCAATGCTCAATATACAAGCAGATATTTACAATGTATAACAGATATTTACAGATATGTACAGTGAAAAGGTAATACAGAAACACCACAGCCCTCCCAGAGATCAAAATCCCTAAGAGGTTTTTTCTAACCACCCCTACCACCTTTCCCCCCTTCCCCAATCTTATCTCACCAGCTGTTGATGCAGCAGATAGGCGAAGGTAGAGTGGCCAGGGGGGTTAGCAGTAGGAAAGAAGTTAGTGGAATTATGAAAAATCAGCTACAAAGGCAGAGACAAAGGAACCATGCAAGAGAAGCAGCCCAGAGAGGCCTGAAACCATCTGACCTATCCATATTTGGGTTACAACCCTTCAAACAATTTTTTTTCTTTCTCGGTAAAGCTGTGCCTGAAGTGGCATCATGTGCTTTCATTTCTCAGCCAATAGTCTAATTTCTCACTCAGCTTCTCCAATTAGTTCAAACCAGTGAAAGAGAGCAACAGGACACCTCACAGCAGCAGGACTGGGCTAAGTTCAAGGAATGCAAAAAGGCTCTCCCACCCTTTTCCTTATTGCGTGGAAGGTAAAAATTACTTCAGAATGCTGTCAAGATTACAAAAATCAACATTTATATAAACTATACCTGGAGAAATGCCTTAAAACAACGTATGTCACATGCAAAGAGAAATTCCTTCCCCTCTTTCTCCAGGGGAAGAGAACAGAAGTTACTCACCTCTGGTCACAGAACAGGAATAGGAATTTTTTCCACTTCTGGAGAAATCCTGAATCCTCATCATTTACCTCTGTGTTCTAAGCTTGGAAAATTACTGAAGTCTGAACTATGAAATACTACAAAATGGGAGGGAAAGGAATACACAACAAAAGCAAGAGAGCAGTGCTTGAAAAAGCTACCACCTCTCACAAACCCAAGACATGCCAACAATTACATGGAGAGGAAACAGAAGGATTCTCTCTAGCAAACATAAATACCTTCTGCAGAACACCAATGCATCTTTGCCTTCCAATCAAGAGAGGAATCATACAGGTGAGCAGTTACAGTCTGAACCAGAATTTACTGTCTAGCACAATATGGTTAACATCCAAACCCTAGATCTCTGGTTTGAGACACTTCCTAAGCAGCAACATGAAAAATAGAGGCCACAAAGATAATTAGAGAGCTGGAGCACCTCTTCTTTGAAGACAGGCTGAGAAAGTTGAGGTTGTTCAGCCTGGAGAAGAGAAAACTTCAGGAGACCTTACAACTACATTTTAGTATCAGAAAGGGACATACAGGAAGGCTGGCTAGGGACTCTTTAGAAGGGCTTGGAGTGATAGGATGAGGCACAATCATTTGAAACTGGAGCAGGATAGATTTAGGACATCAGGAGGAAGTTCTTTACAATAAGGGTGGTGAGTTACTGGAAGAGGCTTGCCCAGGGATGTGGTTGAGGCTCCATCCCTGGAGACATTTCAGGATCAGACTCGATGTGGCCCTGGGCAGCCTGATCTAGTGGAGATGTCCCTGCTGACCACAAGGGAGTTGGACAATATGACCTCAACCCAATGCAATTTGTGAATCTTGAGACTACAGAACTATATCTCAAAAAGGGTAGGGAGCTAGGGGCTGCTCCCAGTTCACTCAGGTTTCTTCAACACTGATGCCAGACCTGTGCTCATGGCCAAAGGCTGTCCTGGAGATCTCCTGGGTAACAACTCAGGTGAGGTTATCTGCTGCTGCTGCCACTGCCATGCCTGTGACCTGATGAGTATTAAACATGCCCCTAAAGGTTCAAATCTGCTAAAAAAAAAAAAACCTAAGGAGATGTCATCAGACAGCCATTTCTACATGTTCTCAGAAATACCCCAACCTGGCGCAATATAGGCTTTCAAGGCAGTCAGTAGAAGATGCAACACCAAGGGAGTTCAGTCTCAATTCACTGGTCCTCCTTTAAAGATCAGAGACATTTACCACTGATACCAGAGCATCATTAAGGTGCTAACTCACTCAAGGATCCTTCATCACTTCAAATTAGAGTAGTGCTGCATGATTGACTCCAGGTGTTAAGATGCCAAAATTCATGACAACTGACAGAATTCTAAAGGGAAGTATTGACCTTGTTTCTCTCCTTAAACCTTTTCTCAGCAGAACCATTTGTTTAAATTCACAACTGGCATGGAACTAGAAACCTCTGCTCTTCTCTGCCTCCACCTCACTAGAATCTCCTTTTGAGGATCTACAGAGAGCAATAAGGTCTTCATTCAGCCTCCTTTTCACCACACTAAGCACTCCCAGTTCCCTCAGCTGCTCATCACTAGCCCTGTTCTCCAGACCCTTCACCAGCTTCCTTACCCTACTGTGGACACAGTCCTCAATGTCCTTTTAGTGAGGGACTCAAAACTGAAGCCAGTGTTTGAGACATGGCCTCAACAGTGCCTGCCTAGCAACATTAACTTAAATCTACTAATTCACCTGCTGCAGGGAACATTCCTTGGCAAGTCTTTTGCTTCTTAAGATACCATACAAGAACTAAACAAACCAGTCCTAACCCTTAAAAATGACAAAGTCCCATTTTCAATATAGAGCAAAGACAACTCTTGTCACAGCATGGAGACTGAAAAAAAAAATATTTACTTCAATGCAGCAGCAATTACTTGGCACAGCCACAGAGAACAAGACAGACTGGTGTTTAAGGCACACTAGAACAGCTCAAACAATTGAGAGGTTTCTGTTCCGCTGTTATGGTGAAGAGATTAAAAGGTCAGAGAATTACTGAAACGTGCATATTGAAGATGATTAACTGCATACTCAGCTGTGTGTAGCTACTAACACAAGTGTTTTCCACTTGCTCAAGTGTTCTCATGTAAATAACCATTACTGAGCTGAAACTGGCTCTAGCTGCTACCCTCCCACCTCGGCACAGGCACCTGTAACTAACTTCTACAGTAATTTACATGGAATAAACCACTTCAGAAGACTTAAGCACCACTCCAAGACAATTTCCCAGTGCAGACAAAGAAGAAATCATTATTATCATATACTTAACCTAAGAAACACCACAAGTGAGAACCAACAGGAAAGAAAGCAGCAGGGTGATATAATGGCTAACTACTATTTCTTGCCCTGTAGGTACCTTGCTCCAGCACAGCACTTCTCACAGAATCATGAAGGCTGGAAAAGCCCTCTAAGATCAAGTCCAACCATCAATCTAACACCACCATGGCCATTAAACCACATCCCACAGTGCCATGTCCACACATTTCTTCAACACCTCCAGGGACACAGACTCCACCACCTCCCTGGGCAGCCTGTTCCAATACCTGACTACTCTTACAAAAAGGGATTTTTTGTCATCTCCAACCTAAACCTTCCCAGGCACAATGTCAGGCCATTCCTTCTCGTTCTATCACTTGATACCAGGGAGAAGAGGCCAACTCCCACCTCACTCCAACCTCCTTTCAGGGAGTTGCAGAGAGCCAGAAGGTCTCCCCTCAGCCTTCCTGAGACCAAACAACCCAGTTCCCTCAGCTGCTCCTCACCAGCCCTGTTCTCCAGGCCCTTCACCAGCTTTGCTACCCTTCTCTGAACACACTCCAGGACCTCAATGGCCTTCCTGTACTGAGAAGCCCAAAACTGGTTGAAGCGTTGAAGATATGGCCTCATCAGTGCTGAGTACAGAGACACAATCACTGCCCTGGTCCTGCTGGCCACACCATTTCTGATCCAGGCCAGGATGCTGGAGGCCTTCGTGGTTACCTGGGCATGCTACTGGCTCATGTTCATCTAGCTGTCGACCAGCACCCCCAGGTCCTTCTCTGCTGGAAAAATCTCCAGCCACTCCACCCTAAGCCTCAAGCACTGCATGGGGTTGTTGTGACCCATGTGCAGCACCCAGCACTTGTCTTTATTAAACCTCACAAGAGCTGACCTTGGCTGATCAACCCAACCCGTCCAGATGTCTTTGCAGAACCTTCCTATTCTCATTAGGATGACTGGGAAAAAAAAATAATAAAATTAACCAATGGTTTTCTACATGGAAACACAAGCAAGAAAGTTAAACCAAATTAGATTTGCTTTAGAGCACTTTAAGTTAAGCATCACACCAAGCTTAGTATCACCAAAAGCTCCAGAAGCTTAAAATTCCTGTTCTGACACCATAAGCTGCATCCTCATTTCAAATGAATTCCAAGTTACCTTTCACCATGCAGGTCATTAAAAACATGTTTAGATGACAGCTGACCTGACACATTAAAAACTTCTCGCTATACGCAACAGGAACTGGATGGTGCAGAACTGATCTAAATCTCATCTTCAAGTGACATTTTTCCACCAGGAAACAGAAGCTCAAGTTGCAAGCTCCAAAAGCACAGGGACAGCTACATACACACTACTGAAGAGGAAAACTCCAAGCTCCATAACGTTACCGCTCCAGGCTGTCCTAGAGAGAAAAATGCCTTCTGCTCAGCAGAATAAAGGAGAATTTTTAAAGCCCTTTGGATATATCTAAACTGTTAATAATGTTATTTCTTCTCTGGGGTACCATTTAATCAACAGGTTTTTTCCTTACCTTTGCTCTATTTTTCCTGGTAGACACTCATGTTTTACAACATGAACGCCAACTGCCAGAAAAATCACCACTCTGAATGCCCTCTGGCTGTATGAGAAGATGTAGATATTACTTATGTGTATGTACATATGTACTGCTAATCTGAAATTCAGCTGTAAAGTTGCAAGCACCTTTGTCACCCTCATTATCTGCTCAGAAAAGAGAATTCCCTTTTCCATGAGTTTATGTGAAGGTTAATGTCCTAAGGGATAGCTAAAGTAGGGCTTGGTATATCTTCTAACATTTGTTTTCTTAGACATTCAAGTGTTTCTGAGGTTTTACAGAAGAAGCAGAGGTCATTCCCAGCTGTTGCAGCCCTCTGGCTCCGATGAGAAGAAAGTACACAATGACATGAAAGATGTCACACTAGAGCACCTAAAGACAACGCTGAGTACATCTACACTGATATCTTAATCAAGCTTCAGGTCTCCCACTGCCTGTCTCCTCTTCTACTTCACTCTGTTACCTCCAAGAAACAGAAACAAATTACTTCAAAAGCAAGGAAGATCAGATGTGGTAGAGCACCTACTGATGCTCAGATATCTTCTGTGCTAGCACACTTGCAGGTAAGTCATCTCACACTCAAGAAGGGGAGACAAAGTAGTGATATATCCAGTTGAGATTAGCTAGAGGTACTTGGGTTTTGTAAGAAAGTGGAGTTCACTTCCCAGCTACCTAATCCAACCCAAACAATTCTATCATCCCATTTCAACATTTGTTGAGAAGGGCAACAAAGCTGGTGAGGGGTCTGTAGAGCAGCTTTTATGAGAAGCAGCTAAGGGAAGTGGGGTTGGTTAGTCTGGAGGAAATGAGGCTGATGAGACACCTCATTGCCCTCTACAACTCCCTGAAAGAAGGTTGCCTTGAGGTGGAGGTTGGTCTCTTCTCCCAAGTAACAAGTGATAGGGTTAAGAGGAAAAGGCCTGAAATTGTGCCAAGGGAAGTTTAGGTTGGCGATTTGTTAAAATTTCTTTGCTGCAAGAGTGGTCAGGCATTGGAACAGGCTGCCTAGGGAGGTGGAGCCACAGTCCTAGAGATGTTCAAGACCACAGACACAGGACATAGTTGAATGGCAATGATGGTCTTAGATTGAAGGTCAGACGTGATTTTAAGGGTCTCTTCCAACCAAAACAATCCTGTGACTCTGATTCTACCTAAAGGTGCCAAATGCACTCACCAGCTCTCTTCCTGTAGCACGTTCAGTTTGGCAGCTCCATCCCTTTACACCAACAGTCTTCTATTTACAGGCTGGGGATATGCACTGTGCTTTTTGTCCGAGCACAGTGGGTTAAAAGACACTTTACCAAGGCGCTCACATTCCTGTTGTAAAGCTTAACTCTCTTGGGGTGGGGTTAGGGCTTGTGGTTAGCTAGGGAAGATCTTTCACTCACAGGAGGCCGAGTCTACACTGCTACACGCTAGCAGGCCACTGCAATCAGTAGCTGTCTGCCACATCAGCCTCACAGTAAAAGGCAGTAAGAGCTACCTTTGCCAGGAATACAATCATAGACTTCAAACACTTCCATCTCCATTTCAGATACGGTCACCACCTGCATGCTGAGGCAGAAATATCACTAGTGGCAGCTCCAGTTAGTAACAGTCCTATCCCACAGCCCAAGCTGGTGCTTTCTGCGAGGTTGAACTCAGCCAAGTTTCTTCCCAAAAGGGTTGTCAAGGCCTGGACCAGCCTGTCCAGGGCGGTGGTGGAATCCCCATCCCTGGAGGCATTGAAAAGCTGTGTAGATGTGGTGCCAAGGGACATACTTTAGTGGTGACTTGGCAATGCTGGGCTAATAGTTGGACTTGATGTTCCTAAAGGTCTTGTCCAAACAGAATGAAATGATTCAGTTGCCAGAAACTGGGGAGACAAAAAAAAAAAAGTCAGAACAAGTGTGTAAGGGTAAGTGTTCAAGGGCAGGTTGGATGGGGCTTGGAGAAGTCTCATCTAGTGGAAAGTAGACAGGGGATGGAACTAGATGATCACATCCCCTGCCCATGACAGGGGATTGGAACAAGATGATCACAGAATCATTCAGGTTGGAAAAGACCCTTGAGATCAAGTCCAGCCATTAACCTCACTCAACTAAGTTCACCACTGAACCAGATCCCTTCCAACCCAAACCATTTCACAATTTTATGATGCATTTATTACTTCTAAACTTGCCTGTTGTGAGATGCAGTTATCTGTCAGTGTTACAGGCTTGGAGAGAAGCTGCTGCTCTCACATCAAAAGATAGGTGTAAGAGCTCAAGGT
Organism: Psilopogon haemacephalus; assembly: GCA_013396835.1. Taxonomy (NCBI): domain Eukaryota; kingdom Metazoa; phylum Chordata; class Aves; order Piciformes; family Megalaimidae; genus Psilopogon; species Psilopogon haemacephalus. The sequence goes on along the minus strand of VWZI01019133.1, from coordinate 306,577 downwards.
CCATCCTAGGCCTAGCAGGCAAACAAGAGATGTGTGGCAGAAATCCAGGGTACAAAAGACCCACACAAATCGCTTTGTGCTGAGCCCAGCCTGGTGACCTCCAGGATTGCAGGGTGCCACCACAGAAAACTCTTGATTCCAATTGCTCACAAAGCAGAGGAACTCATCACCAGCCTTGACCTGACCCTTTCTGAGAGTTCATAAACCTCCTAAGCAGGATATCTAAGTAGGACTGAGAGCACACCATCACAGGAAATGAATTTTATATTCAGCTAGAGGGAATCGAAGCAGTTTCTTTCCATTTCAGAACATGTAATTATTTGGCACCAACTGGCTACATCTCAGAAGCTGCATCAGCAGCTGAACAGTCTCTTTCAGAAGGGTACACTTGTTTTCCCTTTGTCTCAAAACTCTATTGGGTTTCCTGCCTGGAAAAATACTAACTGCTGGGTGGATCTGGGGCCAAGATGACCCACACGACATTCTTCCATAAACAATTTTGCAGTGCACTGACTACAATTGGGCCAGGCAAGTCACCATGGACTTAGTAAGGCAAGAATCACAGAATACTAGGGGCTGGAAAGGACCTCCAGAGATCTGAGTCTGACTGCCCTTCAAAGGCAAACCACTTAAGGCAGGTCACACAAGAACCCACCCAGATAGGTTTTGAAGATCTCTAGAGAAGGAGACTCCACAATATCTTCTCTGGGAAGCCTACTCCAGGACTCTGCACCACCCTGACAGTAAAGAAGTTTTGTCTCATGTGGAGGTGGAATTTCCTGTAATTGAGTGATTCATTACTCCTCATCCTATCACTGAGACTGGCCCCATCTTCCTGACAGCCACCTTTCAGATATCGGCATATGTCGGTAAGATGCCCTTTCAGCCTTCTCCTCTCCAGACTAAATGGGCTGGAACAGACCTTAGAGATCCTGAAGGCGATTCCCCTGTTTTCCTTAAGCATTAACATGGAGCTTAACAGCCCAAAATACATCCAGCAGACTCCAAACAGAAGAATATTTGTCCTTATCTGAGGATACAAACAGCAGATTGCAACCACAGCTTTGATCTCCCCAAAGCAGTGCGACCAAGTTTTAGAAAACCCAAATCATCCCCCTTCTTCTTGGTGAAGCTCAACTGTATCACTTAGCTCCTTTTCTATTAAAAAGCTGTTATGCTGTAGTAGGGAGTTTGTTAATACGTGCACTGAAGTGTTTAGAGGGGATCTCTCAGCAAGGATTACCCAAATCACTACAGTTGATAACTGCTAGACCCAAAACAGCCAGTGACAGCAGTGGCCACGTATTGAAGCTGTTTCTGAGGCAAGTTTCAAGTACAACTCTGACACCAAACATCTTTCTTTTCCAGATGGGCACTCAAAAAACATTTCCTATCTAAGAGATGTCATTGTTTTTCCAAACTGTTCCTAATGAGTAATTTGAGGGGGAGGTTGGTTTTGTTTTGAGAATCACTAGTCACGGCCTCTCTAGAAGGGGGAAAGAGGAATTCAGTGCAAGTAGCTCTAGTGCCAATATTTAAAAATAACAAACTTGCATCATCTCCAAAGCATCCTTATGGAAGCTGTCCTTCAGAAAAAAGGTTTTTGATGATCACTGCAGTTTCGACAGAAAGATCCTTATATGGAGTTAAACCACATTACACATCCCACACTTCATGGTGATTGTAACACTGATCACTATGAAGACAATGAATGGAGGACACAACTGAAAGATTGAGGGAGGCCTTGAGATGGCTAATTTTTAAGCTTCATAGAATCATAGAATGGTCTAGGTTGGAAGAGACCTCAAAGATCATCCAGTTCCAACCCCCTGCCACAGGCAGGGACACCTCCCACTAGATCAGGATGCTCAAGACCTCATCCAGCCTGGCCTTGAACACATCCAGAGAGGGAGCAGACACAA
>VWZI01019133.1:273372-304237 GCA_013396835.1 Psilopogon haemacephalus | reverse complement strand
TGTTGAGCTTCTCATCCACCCAGACCCCCAGGTCCTTTTCCTCAGAGCTGCTCTCCAGCCACTCACCACCCAGCCTGGATTTGTGCTTGGGATTGCAGCGCCCCAGGTGCAGGACCTTACACTTGGCCTTGTTAAATTTCATGAGGTTAGCCTGGGCCCACCTCTCCAGCCTGTCCAGGTCCCTCTGGATGGATCCCTGCCCTCCAGCAAGTCAACTGTGCCACACAGCTTGGTGTCATCTGCAAACTTGCGAGGGTGCACTCGATTCATACCAGAGACAGGAGATTTTGGCAGAGCTTTTTTTTTCTATTTAGACACACAGTTTTCATAAGAAGAAGCTCTGTGCCAAGGCAGCTCCCCACCAAGGATGCACCCAGCAACTGGGAGATCACCAAGGAGTGACCAAGGTGAAAGGTCTCTGCTGTTCTTCAGAAGCAGAACACCAACCTCCAGAGACATGCGCTGCAGCACACAGCTCCTGAGCACTTACAATGGAAGTAAGACAAATAAATGTAATCTCCCAGAACTGACCTTAGTGTGAACAGAACACTACCAACAGAAATGCTTGTCACAAAGGTAACCAAGCTGCACCGCTCCTTGACAATTTGGACAAGGAGCTTGAACTCTTCACCCATTAAAGTCACTCGGCACATACATCTGCCCCTAATCTTGCTTCTCCCTTAAAGCTTCATATCTTATAATCATAGAACAGTTTGGGTTGGAAGGGACCTCCAAAAGTCATCTAGTCCAAGCCCTGTGCAGTAAGCAGAGACATCCTCCACTAGATAAGGTTGCTCAGAGCCTTATCAAACCTGGATGGGGTCTCAACTACCTCTCTGGGCAACCTGTTGCAGTGTTCCCTCACCCTCATGGTGCAGAACTTGTTCCTAACATCCAATCTAATTCTGCTCTTCTCTGGTTTCAAACCATTGCCTCTCATCCTCTCACTGCAGGCCTCTGCAAAAAGTCCCTCTGTAGCTTTCTTGTACCCTCTTCAGATGCTGGAAGGCTACTCTAAGGTCTCTCCAGAGTCTTCTCCAGGCTGCAAAAACCCAGCTCCCTCAGCCTGTCCTTGTAGGAGAAGTGCTCCAGCCTCCTGATTATATTTGTGGCCTTCCTCTGGAGCCTCTCCATCTGCACCCATGTCCATTCTATGTTGAAAGCTCCAGAGCTGGATGCAGTACTCCAGATGAGGTCTTACCAGAACAAAAAGTCACAGAATCACCTCTCTTGACCTGGTGGCCACAACATGAAAGACAGGCACACTACCTTTACACGGCCAAGAACCACCATGCATACACTACACACAGCATTAAAAGGAACAATGCCTTTGGCAGCCAACTGTGTTGGTTTGAGCTAATTGGAGGATTTGAGTGAGAAATTAGACTATTGGCTGACAGAAAGTTAAACACAGTGTGTCACTTCACCGAGTTTTACTGAGAAGGAAAAAAAAAAGTTGTTTTAAGAACTGTTCTCAAAACAACCAGATTAGCAGTTTGCTTCTGTCTGTGCTGGAGGCAGCTGCTTCATTCTTGCATGATCTCCTTTGTCTTTGTCGCTAATTCAGAGTAAAATTACTAACTCCTTCCTGCCACTAATCTGTCTGGCCAATCTTCAGCTTATCTGCAGCATCAACAGGTGCTGGGGAAGGGGGGAAAGGTGGTAGGGGGGGTTTGGTTACCCTCTCTTGGGGATTTTGGTCTCCGGGAGGGGTGTGGTGTCTGTATTACCTTTTCACTGTATATATCTGTAAATATCTGTTATATCTTGTAAATATTTGCTTGTATATTGTGCATTGCTGTAAATATAAAGCTTCATTTATTAACTTCCAGTGTCCTGAGTTTTAGCTAGGGTTTATAAAGGTGGGGGGGCAGGTAATTGCAAACCCACTACACCAACTCAAATATTCCAATTTCTCTGCAGCTGCATGAGAAAAAGACAAACTGCAGCCTTGGTGGATTTACTGCATACCAGTTCTGCTGTAAGGAGAACAGAAGAGTATAGGCACAATGCAAAGACCCAATCTGCCCATACAGTTGCCTGTGCTCTCCAGAATGTCCTCACAAACAGAAGGGAAACAGCATTCCCCTTGTTCCGACAGGCTGCCAAGCTCCTGTGTCACATGGCACATAATCCAGCTATTCAAAGGGTTCCTGTAAGGAACATTGAGTTAAAATAAAATCTCTATATACATTTTAACAGGCTAGCAGGGATATTAGCACAATTCTACTTACTGATAACATTTCTGATCCAGGAGTGGCAGTGAAAAGTGGTCCACTGCAGCATTATAGAGCAGCACTCCCACAATTTCCCAATGAAGTAGTAGCAAGGTAGTAGGTAAAGCCAGAATCATCAATAAGTGTATTGTTTTACTTGTGGCATAGGCTCTAGTGGTGCCCAGTGACAGGACAAAGGAACAACAGGTACAAGCTAGAACCCAGGAGGTTCCACCTCAACACAAGAAGAACTTTTTTTTACTGTGAGGGTGCTAGAGCCCCAGAGCAGGCTGCCCAGAGAGGCTGTGGAGTCTCCTTCTCTGAAGGCTCTCAAAACTTGCCTGGATGCATTCCCATGCAGACCGTCCCGGGTCAACGTACTGTGGCAGGGGGCTCAGACTAGATGATCTCTAGAGGTCACTTCCAACACCTACCATGCTGTCATTCTGGGTAATTCTTCCCTTTGCTGCTCCTCAACCAGAAAACCACATCAGCTTAGAAGCTTTAACAGGGAATGAGGAGGAAGGAGTAAGAGAGGTTGATCCACAAGCTTAATGCCAATAAGAACCTCAAAGTTGCAAGCACCTGCAATGCTCTTAGAGGTGAGGCCTTTTATTTACAACCCTTGAAGTGTATCTGGAAAGAAACAACAAAAATAGTGACATTTCTCCCTCAGCAACCAAAATAACAGCTAATCTCCAGCAAAAGGCAAAAATTTCTCAGGAGCCTGTTTCCATCAACAAGCAAGGAGCAAAACTGAGGGGGTGTAAGCAGCTGCGGTTCAGATACGACATAGTACTACCATGTTAGTTCAGCTTTTCTGACTCAGATGACTTCATCATTTGCTGGTCTGGAATCCATCTGTTCCTGTCCACGTGTAAAATGGCTTGATGTGACCCCTTCTGTATTCCTCTTTTTAACCTTATCATCGTCCCAGCACACTGGCACCCCCCCTGTCCCACCACAATTCTGGTAATAATAAATAAAGAAATCAAAGGAAGAACACTTTCCAGCTGGCAACTCCAGCCTTGCCATTTAGTCCCCATGAAGTTCTAGGAAAGCACACAAGGCCCAAGTGTTTGAAATAACTTCTTTATTTCCAAGGTGCTGCAAATATTTCCCTCTACCACGCAGCTCTTTTGGCTGCAGTCAAATCCTGCTAAACTTGAATTTGCCTGCAATTTGCAAAGAGCAAGGAGCACTCATAAGCCCTGCACTGATCTCTGCTACTGCTTTCTCTAGTAAGCAAATCTATCTTTGCTTCTTAGGGACACCTCAGCACCAGCAGATGGACAGCATGACCATAGAAGCCTGTTGCTTCCAATATTTGTTGCCCATAACAACATCCTCAGACATAATTCCTTGCCATTAACCACTTCCAAAATGCTGGAGACATCTGAGAGGGAGGAAAATAAAGATATGGGGAAAGACAAGCCTAATTGATAAAGAAGGCAAATAATCCACCCATAAACATCAGCTTAACCGGCCAAAACCTGTACCAAGCAGAGCATTCATGGTACTGCTTAGTCTCCAGTTCTCCATTATATTTGTAAACGGCAAACATTCAGTCCCTAGATACAGTCTGAAGCTGTAGAATTCACATTCCACGTGCAACCCTGTGTCCAACATCATTGGGCTTTGCATTCCAAACACTGCAAGAGACCCCAAAGACACCACTGGTACGTAAATCCAGGCCCAACCTAACATTCCATATGTCAACCAAATGCCAGCACACTCCCCATGCTTCAGCCACACATGATCAGCAAGTAAAAGATTTCACAACAGCCAAGGCTGCTGGAAGACAGCACAGGAGGATGTATGTAGGGCAAGCCAAGTTAATCATCATAGTATTCAAAGGTTCTACACTTCCTCTACAAAAACACACATTGAATAATGCCAGGAATGTACATTCATCCTCTAGCACTGCTCTTGCTGTTTACAGACTCCATCAGGTGCAATAAAGACATAAAAGAACTCTCTCATTCCTCAGTGCACTGATTTTCACAAGAGGAAGAAAAAACACCCCAAAAACGTAGACATTGCCAACCTGGCTCTTGCTGATGCCTCTGACAGTCTTATCACATCCCATGCATCTGTACCCAGGCTACAGCATAGGAAGGAAGGAAGGATCCTGGCCTGCATTGGCAACGGTGTGACCAGTAGGAGTACAGATGCCGTTGTCCCACTCCACTCAACACTGATGAGGCCACATCTCAAATCCTGGGTTCACTTTTGGGCCCTTCACTACAAGAAGGACACTGAGGTGCTAGAGCAGGTCCAGAGAAGCATAAAAAGATAGCGAAGGGTCTGGAGCACAGGGCTGGTGAGGAGCAGCTGAGGGAACTGAGGTTGTTCAGCTTGGAGAAGAAGAGACTGAGGTAGACCTCATTACCTTCTACAGCTCCCTGAAAGGAGAGCATTAGTCTCTTCTCACATGCAGCAAGTAACAAGACAAGAGAAAACAGGCTCAAGTTGTTTCAGGGGAGGTTCAGGCTGGATATTGGGAACAAATTCTTGGCAGCAAGGGGTCTCAGCCATTGCAATGGGCTTCCAGGGAGGTGTTGGAGTCACCACTACTGGAAAAATTTAAAAGGCACATGGATGTGGTGCTGAGGGATGTGGTTTAGTAGTAGTAGCTTAGCAGTCACTAGTGATAGGAAGGTGAGCTCTAGGCGAGCAGTTGGACTTGATGATCTCAAAGGTCTCTTCCAACCTCAACAGTTCTATGATTCTACAACAGCTAAAACATTAAAGTAGCTTACCTGCCAGTTTGTTACTTTTCACAACAGATGTGAACATCCAATTTGTTTTAAATCACTCATCAAGTCAAACATTCAGGAAAGAAATAACTCGATTGTCAGGACCCACCACAATGCTTCCCAAGATGCTTTTCTGCCCAGCAAATGCTCCCCAATGACTTCCTAGCATTTGCTTCCTTCTCTTGGCAAAGGTGAGGTTTTGAAGGTACCCAAGGGGAACAGACTCCACCACCTCCTTCCAGTGTTCAGATGCCATCTAAGGCAGTGTTACAACAAGATGACAGGCAATTATGGCCACGATCCCCTTAAATCTCCCTAAATACCTGCAAAAATATGTCAACAGCTAAGAACAAAGAGTTTCAATAAAAGCTTGCACTTGGTTGAACTCTCAGTTCCCCAGTAAGGCAGGGAAGCTCAACATGTTTAGAGTAGTTTGAGTGCAGTTACTCAGCTGTAAGTTCATTTCTGCAACACCACGGCAAGCAATCCTGTGACCACCAAGTATTACAGCTCTGACCACCATGCCCACTGGTTCCTGAGTCACAACCACTCACCATCTTGCCCTCAGTTTTCAGCTGCCAGAACTTCTACATGTGGCCACATTCACAGGAGAATGGGATTAGAAGATGCAGTCACTAAATTAAAAAGTTGAATTTGTAGTCTATTAATCATCCTGGTGACTTCAGCAGATCTTAAAATACTGCACCACACCAGAGACCATCTCATTCTACCTCTTTCACTGGCTTCATCACCCAAGGACAGCATGCTCAGAGCTCTGAACTGAGTGGTAAGTGTACTTCATAAGATTTACCCTTTTTCACATAGAGTTAAATCCTCACTAGACAAATCAGAAGCATGCAATGAACAGACTGATCTCTGCACCAGCCTCCTTCAAAGATGCTACAGCAAATACTGAAAACCTATGGAATAATGTTTTGCGCAGGTTCAGACTGCATTAGGTTGGATGGGGCCCTCAAAGGTCATCTTGTCCAGCTCCTCTGCACTCAGCAGGGACACCTCCAACAGATTAGGCTGTCCATGGCCACATCTAGTCTGATCTTGAATGTCTTCAGGTATAGGGCCTCAACCACCTCTCTGGGCAGGCCTGTTCCAGTATCTCACCACCCTCACTGTAAGGAGCTTCCTCCTAACGTTCAACATAAGTTTACCTTGCCACAGTTTCAAACCATTGCCCCTCATCCTATCACTCCAACTCCTTCTGAACAGTCCCTCCCCAGCCTTCATATAGGTCCCTTTCACATTTTGAAATGCATCTCTAAGGTCCCCCAGAGCCTTCTTAGCTGCAAGATGAGCAGCCCCAGCTCCTGTGAAGACAAGAGAGGTGCTCCAGCCCTCTGATCATCTGTGTGGCTGTCCTCTGGACCCAGTCCTGCAGGTTGGTATCTTTCTTGTGTTGAGGGTTCCAAAGCTGGACACACTGCTCCACATGAGGTCTCACGAGAGCAGAGGGGCAGAATCACCTCTCTGAACCTGCTGGCCACACTACTTCTGATGCATCTGAAAAAGTCGTTGGCCTGAAGGGCTGGAAGTGCACATTGCTGGCTCATATCCACCTTTTCATCCACCAGTACTGCCAAATCCTTTTCTGCAGGGCTGCTCAATTTCATCATCCCCCAGCACTTTAACCATAACAATGTCTATCCCTGTCTATCCATATCACTCCTTCAAAGTTCACTTACTGCTAACCTTAAGCAAATACAAACTCATGTCCCTTTTTGAACAATACCCTTACCGCTCCTCCTACGTTTTTGGGAGGATGGACTAAAAAATAAACAGAAGGATACATCCAACATAGTCAGAATCCTGCTGAGCTTCCAAACGTGTGGTGCAATTTCTCAAGTTACTCTCAAAGCACACAATTTGCTCCCTTGGTGGATCCTTAAGACTAGCACATAGAACAAAGATTCTTTTTGTGTTTGAGATGTTGCATAAACAGCTTCAGAAATTCACTGCCATTAAGACCTTGAAACTTGAAGCTATGATGATACTCAGCACCTCCTAACATACTTCTAAGAACTGAAACCTTCAGTATCCAAGACTTCCAGGTTTTCACCTTCATGTCAGTAGACAAAAGCATAAAGATAAAAACAATAAAACACAGAAGAAATGAACAAAAAATACCAGTGGAGAACAAGTCATGCAGTGGGGGTGGAAAGGAAGTGGTGAAGAACCTCATTAATCAGGCAAGAGTTTAATTAATGTGTAGAAAGAACAGCACTGCCAAATTCCAAAACTAAATTATATTTGAACTATAAGTAGAGCCCCTGAGCACAAACAGTTCAAAGACATAGTGCAGTGATGTTAAAGAAAGAGATGAAAAGGCAAAAGTAGAGCTGTCTATTGGGATTCAAAATGGACAAGGTGGAGAAGTGGACAAAGAGGAATCTCATCAAGTGCAACAAGGGCAAGTGACAAGTCCTGCACCTGGGGCAGAATAACTCCCTGCACCACTACAGTTGAGGGGGTGACCTGCTGGAAAGCAGGTCTACAGAGAAGGACCTGGGAGTGCCGGGGGAGAAGTTCATCACTGGGCTGCTCTCCATCCCTTCATCCTTAACCCTGAACTTCTGGTACCACTACTTAGTGAAAAAACTCCAACAGATCTTCCAGGTGTTTATCTTCTGAAGAAGCAGCAGGCAGTGCTGAAACAGGCAACATGGTTGCTGGTGCTAACAGCAGAGAGGACTCCTCAGTTCCTAAGGAGATGATTCAACCTGTCTGTAAACTGATTTACTCTTCCTATGCAGAAGCAGTGGTCCTTCATTTTCCTGCTTGTGCCCGCATGGCCTACGCTTTAAAGCCCCACACAGGCTGTCACAGCCTTGTTTCCTTTGGAAAAAGACAGGCACAACTTCATTGAGCTGATGTGAATTTTGTCGTGAGAAGAGAAAAAGAGGAGAGGAAAAAAAAAAAAAAAATCACTTCACATTTTCAATAGAGATTAACCAAAGCATTTTGTAGCAACATTGGTTTAAGACTTCTGATTCAGGTATTCATGCCTACACGATTTTTGTTGAGAAGATGACTGTAGAACTTCCAATATTGGCCTGTTTATTTCCCAAACCCAAAATAAAACTGACTTCATAAACGAGAAGGAGGAATTTGTGATCATAGATCAGATAAAGTTTTGGAACAAAAAAAAAAACAAAAAAAAAAACCACCCCACTAAAGAAGGTGTCATTAGCTGCTTATCAATGGAAGACTTTGTACTTCTGGAAGAGCTATGAATGAGACTCAACACTGCACGCTCAGGAAACATCAATCAAATGCAAGAAAGGAAGAAGGCAAAGGGTTTTTGTCTCACAACCTTTTTACATGCATGCTGGAGCACCTCTTCTACGAGGATAGACAGAGAGCTAGGTCTGCTCATCTTGGAGAATAGAAAGTTCCAAGGAAAGCATACAGAAGCCTTCTGGTAGCTGAAGAGGGCCTACAAGGAAGCAGGGGAGAGACTGTATACAAGGGCTTGTAGTGATAGGATGAGAGGTAATGGCTTCGAGCTGGAAGAGGGCAGATTTAGAATGGATATCAGGAAGAAATTCTTTAGAATGAGGGTGGTGAGACACTGGAACGGGCTACCCATGGAGGTTGTGGACACATCTCTAGAAGTGCTCAAGACCAGACTGAACGAGGCTTTGAGCATCCTGGCTTACAGAAGATGCCCCTGCCCAAAGAAGGGGTGTTGAAACTAGATCTTTAAAGTCCCTTCCAACTCAAACCACTCTATGTGCTTAAAGAGAAAATATTCTTCAGCCAGGGTTACCAGATACATGCTAGAAAAAGGCATTACAGAAGAGCAGCAGAAGCAGAATATTCACTCAGGTGATGAATTCCAAGGTGACCATTACCTTTATAATCAATAGACTCGCTGCCTCCACAGGAACATATCTAAGGGCAGGGGTCAACAGGATGGGGCCAGATTCTTTTCACCAGTACCCAGAAACAGGACATGGGGCAATGGGCAGAAACTAGAACCCAGGAGGTTCCACCCAAAGACAAGAAGAAACAGCTTTCTTGTGAGGGTGCCAAAGCCCTGGAGCAGGCTGCCCAAAGAGGTTGTGGAGCCTCCTTCTCTGGAGATATTCCAAATCCACCTGAACATTGTCATCCTAGGTGCCCTGCTGTGAGTGACCCTGCTTTAGATGGGAGGGTTGGACTGGATGGTCACCAGAGGTCCCCTCCAACTCCTGCCATGCTAGGATTGCATGTAAAGAGAGACAGCATACGGTGTGGCAAGCTCCAGAAGAAGACAAAACAATGCTTCATCAGCCATGCACATAGAGGACACACATTCATTTGAATTCCTTGTGCTTGCTCTAGCAAGTACTTCTCCCAAAATAAGTTACAAAAGGCATCACCACCAACTTTTAATCAGAACCAACTCCCCTATGGACAGACTCAGAAGAAAACAGCCCTACAGCCTCCCCCATACTGAGGGCAAAGAACAAGAACTTAAAAGCATGTGCTCAGAGAGCTGTCTGTCTGCACTGCACACTCAACATGAACTCAACCACCAGCCTTCCTTCATGAAAAGCCAAGTATGACTGTTCCACCCTAGCAGTCAGGATGCAAATCCAGGCTTAGCACTTTTTTTAAACACACATTCTAACACCATATGACAAACAATCCTATTAGCAAACAGACATTTACATGGCATTACTTCATTTTCTTTATTCAACCTTTTGCGTGGCTGGAAGAAGCCATTATTTGTTCTTCGCCTACCAATATAAAAGGCTTTCTCTGATCCAAGTGCAAACACAACCATCAAGACAGCAAAAAGTGCTGGTTGTAAAGCTTCCAAAATGTTTTCTCTTGAATTAAAGAGTTTTCATGAGGTTGCTACTAACCACAATAAGATGTACTGTAAACATCCATGCCATAGTTTTCATGTTTGTTATCTACTCACTTTGAGGTCTGAAGAAAGGCTGGAAGCAAAAATGAGATTTGGAAAGCAAGAACATCTGCCCCAGGCAAGTGCCTTGGTGGTAAAGGGTACATTCTTTCTCCACAAAGAGCTTCTTAATTCCCCCAGCCACTAAACATTCCTAACACCCCAAGTTAGAGCCCAACACAAAGATTAGAGACTTAGAACACCAGATATTTGCAACACCACAACACATGAAGTAACTTGGGCTGCATTAAGAGAGGCATTACCAGCAGGGCAAGGGAGGGGATTCTCCCCCTTTACTCTGCTCTTGTCAGCCCCCACCTGGACTACTGTGTGCAGTTCTGGAGCCCTCAGCATAGGAAGGACATGGAACTGTTGGAGAGAGTCCAGAGGAGGGCCACAAAGATGATCAGAGGGCTGGAGCACCTCTGCTATGAGGACAGGCTGAGAGAGTTGGGGCTTTTCAGCCTGGAGAAGAGAAGGCTTTGGGGAGACCTTATAGCAGCCTACCAGTATCTGAGGGGGGCCTACAGGAGGGCTGGGGAGGGACTGTTCACAAGGTCTTGTAATGACAGGACGAGGGGGAATGGGTTCAAATTGGCAGAGGAGAGATTTGAACGGGATATTAGGAGGAAGTTCTTCACAATGAGGGTGGTGAGGCACTGGAACAGGTTGCCCAGGGAGGTTGTGTCTGCTCCCTCCCTGGATGTGTTCAAGGCCAGGCTGGATGAGGTCTTGAGCAACCTGATCTAGTGGGAGGTGTCCCTGCCTGTGGCAGGGGGTTGGAACTGGATGATCTTTGAGGTCTCTTCCAACCTAGACCATTCTATGATTCTAATTCAGGCAGAAGCCCAAATCCCCTAGGCCAAGCAACATCTATTACTCACCACACACTCCATGCTGACAACAGGGAAAGACACACAGCAAGCAAGATGCTACTTCTCTTGCAGCCTTTGTGATTTGCTCAGCCCATGCCTTCTGCCATTCCCAGACTCATTAGGGCCCTTCCACAGCTGCTTCACATCAGGCTGTTGCCCACACAGCTGTTTCTCACAGAGTTAATGGAACCCAAACCCCTCCAATCACCACTGTGATGTGATGCGATGCATCCACTAAGCCAGGTGGGACTCATCTCTTCAAATCCACCAAGGTCACTCTGCCCTTCTCTACCCAGGTGGTTCTGCTCTAAGCAAAGTTGATGGAGCTGATGAATGAATTCCTGTTTAGGAGAAAAAGACAGACAAAGCAGAACAGAAAAGGACTACATGGTTTTCCTTCTTTATTATTTCTATTTATTTTTTTAAACCAATTCCATTGATACATTAGCAAAGGTCTTCATTGGTTTATAATCTCTGTCCTAAGACTTTGGGGATTTTTGTCCTAGCACACCAAAAACTTATCAAGAAAAGGTTTATTAAACATTGCATGGGGTGTGCTTGTTTGAAGCTCATTGGAATATTTGAATGAGATAAATTAGATTAAAGGCTGTGAAAAGAAAACAATGGTGATGTCTATTTCACTCTTAGGTTTACTGATAGGTATACAAAACAGAATACAAATATAGGTAAGACAGTCTCTCCCTCGGTTCTGCCCTATTAACTCCTTTGCTGGGATCTGTGTAACCCAATTGATAATTCTGCTTCTAACCCCTCTTGCCAATTCTTCCAACTCACCTTGCATGTAAGGCAGACTCAGGCATNGTAAGGCAGACTCAGGCATAATGTGGGGGGGGGGGGGGACTGGGAGGAGTATTGTGTTTCTGTATTACTTTTAACTTGTAGACTACTGTAAACAGCTGTAAATATTTGCAATATATTGTAAATACATGTTTGTATGTTGTGCTAAGCTGTAAATATAAAGCTTCACTCTTTAACTTCCAGCTGGCTAAGTCTAGTCTGGGTAAATGGGGGGGGGGCCTGTGAGTGACATCCAGAGCCACTACAATGGAGGAAATACCTAATTAAGTGCTTCAGCAGAAGAGGAAACGTATGAATTTGGATGTCATATAAAAATCCTTCCTGCAATGCTTCCAGCTCTGGACTCCTCAGCACAGGAGAGGACATGGACCTGTTGGAGTAGAGCCAAAGGCACCCACAAACATGATGCAACAGTTGGAATCCCTCTGCTGTGAGGTCAGGCTGAGACAGTTGAGGTTGTTCAATCTGCAGAACAGAAGGCTCCAGGGAGACTTTCTGATGGCCTTTCAGTACTTAAAGTGGCTGATCAGAATGATGACAGACTTTTTAGCAGGGTGTTTTGTGGCAGGACAAGGGGGGATGGTTTGAAACTACAAAGAGGGAGATTTATCCTAGAAAAGGAAGGAATAGTTTACACTGAAGGTGGTGAGACTCTGGTCCATGTTGCCCAGAGAAACAGGAGATGTCTCATCACTGGAACCATTCCAGGTCAGGTTTGGGGTTCTAGCTGCTCTAGTTGCATATGTCCCTGCTGACTGCAAGGGGTTGGACTAGATGACCTCCAGAGGTCCCTTACAACCCAAAGCAGTCTATGATTCCTTGTAGGTGCAGGAAGAGCGACAGCTTCCACAGCTAGCAAGCAGTTCTGCCCTTCAAGCTTCCTGCACTTTTCCAAAGTGCACACAAATTGTCTCCTCTCCGCAGCAGCAACCACCCTGACATAACCACACTGCATACAAATCAAGCCCAACCTTTGTGCTACTGCAGCCACAAGTACAGAGTAGACATCATAAAGATTCTTCCTAAGGCACAGAAGGCTAAGAGAGGATTTGAAGAGATTATTATTTTTATTGCCACACTGCAGAAGCAGACATGGCAGCAGTTCAAGGTAAATGAGCTGCTGAGACCATCTCTGAAAATCCATATTGTTATCTATGTACACCTCTACCAAGTAAACTCAATGCTAATAATTCTTTACATAGAATCAGAATAGCATCATTGAAGAGTTTATGTTGCAGAAGACCTTTGAGGAGAAGCTCTCCACAAGCCAGCATGCTCATGCAGCCCAGAAGGCAAACCATATCATGGACTGCCTCAAGAGTAATGTTAATAGCAACTCAAGAGAGGTGATTCTGACCTTTCACTCTGCTCTTGTGAGACCCCACCTCAAATCCTGCATCTAGTTCTGCTGTCCCCATCCTAAGAAGGACATAGAATTGTTGAAGACAGTTCAAGGGAGGGACACAAGGACGATCCAAGGGCTGGAGCACCTCTGCTATGAGCATAGGCTGAAGAAGCTGACATTATTCAGCCTGGGGAAGAGAAGACTCCAGGGGGTAACCTCAGAGCTGCCCTCCAATACTTGAAAGGATCCTACAGGAAGACTGGAAAGGGACTTTTCATAAGAGCGGCTAGACATAGGACAAGGTGGAATGCTTTCAAGCTCAGGGAGAGTAGGTTTGGACTGGATCTTAGGAAGAAGTAGCTATAGAATCTTGAGGAGAGACAGGCAAGGGAGAAGGGGTGGAGGAGGGGCCCTGTATATTAGGGAGGCACTGGACATTGTAGAAGTAGAGATTAAGGATGATCAGGTTGAGTCCCTGTGGGTAACAATTGGGGGAAGTCCAACAAGGCTGACATCCTGGTAGGAGTCTGTTATAGATAACCCAACCTGGAAGAAGAGGTTGATTTATTATTCTTTTAAGCAGCTGGAAGGCTGCCTCAAGATCACTTGCCCTCATTCTCGTGGGCGACTTCAACTTGCCAGACATCTGCTGGGAATTTAACACTGCAGAGAAGAAATAGTCTAGAAAGTTCCTAAAGTGCAGTGAGGATAGTTTCTTAACCCAGCTGTTATGTGAGCCTACCAGGGGTGCAGCCCTGCTCAACCTGCTATTCACAAATAGAGCAGGGCTCGTGGAAGATGTGGAGGTCCAGTGACCATGAAATAACAGTTTTCAATATATGGTGAAACCAGGAGGGGCATCAACAAAACCTCCACACTGGACTTCTGAAGCGCAGACTTTGACTTATTTAAGGAACTAACTTGGGAAGCTCCTTGGGAAACAACCTTTAAAAACAAAGGGGTCCAGGAAGGCTGGACCTATTTCAAGAAAGAACTCTTGAAGGCAATGTGCCAATGTGCCGGAAGGCGAGCCGATGGGGAGACATCCAGACTGGGTGAACAAGGAGCTTCTAAAGGAATTAAAGGAAAAAAAGAGGGCATATCACCTTTGGAAAAAAAGGGGAGGTATCCCAGGAAAAGTTCACAGATGTTGCTAGGTCTTGTAGGAAAAAAAATTAGAGAAGCAAAAGCCCATTTAAGAACTTAGAGTGGCCACTGGCGTAAAGGAGAATTAAAAACATTTTTATAAATAAATCAACGGCAAAAGAAGGGGCAAGGATAACCCCCACTCCTTTTAAATAGTAACAAAAGATGAGGAAGAGGCAGAGATACTTAACACCTTCTTCGCCTCCATCTTCAATAGTGGGACAGGTTGTCTTCAAGAGAACTGGCCTCCCGAACTGGCAGATGGCACCACGGACCAGTATAGCCCCCCTGTAATCCAGGAGGAAGCAGTAAGGGACCTGCTGAGCTACTTGGATCCTTACAAGTCCATTGGACCAGATGGGATCCACCCTAGGGTGCAGAGAGAGCTGGCAGAGGAGCTGGCCAAGCCACTCTCCATCATTTATCAACAGTCCTGGCTCTCTGGAGAGGTCCCTGAAGACTGGAAACTGGCCAATGTGATGTCCATCCACAAGAAGAGTCAGAAGGAGAAACCAGGAAATTACAGACCTGTCAGCCTGACCTCAATGCCATGCAAGGTTATGGAACAGGTCACCTTGAGTGCAATCACACAGCACTTACAGGATGGCCAAGGGGCCCAGCCCAGCCAACATAGGTTTAGGAAGGGCAGGTCCTACCTGACCAACCTGTTCGCCTTTTACAATCAGGTCACCTGCCTGGTGAATGCAGGGCAGGCTCTGGCTGTAGTCTACCTGGACTTCAGCAAAGCCTTTGACACCAAATGCCACAGCAAGCTCCTGGCAAAGCTGGCAGCTCATGGCTTGGACGGATCCACTCTGAAATGGGTGAAGAACTGGCTGGAGGGCTGGGCCCAGAGAGTGGTGGTGAATGGAGCCACATCCAGTTGGCAGCTGTCACTGGTGCTGTGCCCCAGGGATCAGTGCTGGGCCCTATCCTGTTCAATATCCTTATTGATGATCTGGACAAGGAGGTTGAGTCCAGCATCAGTAAGTTTGCAGATGATGCCAAGTTAGGAGCAGGTGTGGATCTGCTGGAGGGTAGGAGGGCCCTGCAGAGGGACATTCACAGGCTGGGTGGGTGGACAAAGACCAATGGGATGAGATTTAAGAAGGCTAAGCGCAGAGTTCTACACTTTGGCCACAACAACCCCAGGCAGCGTGACAGGCTGGGGACAGAGTGGCTGGAGGGCAGGCAGGCAGAGGGACCTGGGGTTGCTGATAGATAGTAGCTGAACATGAGCCAGCAGTGTGCCCAGGTGGCAATGGCATCCTGGCCTGGATCAGGAGAAGTGTGGCCAGAAGGACAAGGGAGGTTATTCTGACCCTGTACTCAGCACTGGTCAGGCCACACCTTGAGTAGTGTGTTCAGTTCTGGGCCACTCAATTCAAGAGAGATGTTGAGGTACTGGAAGGTGTCCAGAGAAGGGCGACAAAGCTGGTGAGGGGCCTGGAGCACAGCCCTGTGAGGAGAGGCTGAGGGAGCTGAGATTGTTTAGCCTGGAGAAGAGGAAGCTCAGGGATGACCTCATTGTTGTCTACAACTACCTAAAGGGAGATTGTAGCCAAGGGGGGTTGGTCTCTTCTCTCAAGCAACCAGCCACAGAATGAGGAGAGACAGTCTCAAATTGTGCCAAGGAAGGTATAAGCTGGATATTAGGAAGGAGTTTTTCAGAGAGAGTGATTGGCATTGGACTGGGCTGCCCAGGGAGGTGGTGGAGTCACCATCTCTGAAGGTGTTGAAGAAAAGACTAGATGATGCACTTAGTGCCATGCTCTAGTTACTTGGATAGGGCTGGGTGATAGGTTGGACTGGATGACCTTAGAGGTCTCTTCCAAACTGGTTGATTTTATGATTCTATGAAGTTCTTCAGTACAATGGTGGTGAGACTGTGGAATAACTTGCCCAGGGAGGTTGTGGATATGTCCTCTCTGGAAATGTTTAAAGCCAACACAGCTAAGATGAAATCATAGAATCAAATACGATCATTATTGTTCAATGCAATTAGATTAATTTGGTGGCATCAAATAATCATTTATAGCAATAATTTATGCTCTCCCCCTGCAAACCCCAAGATCTGCATAAAGAAATTCCTGTACCAAAGCCACCTGGCGTTGGTCTGTCTGGGATGCTCACCAACACCAGTCTGACTGATGATAAATGTCCTTCTTTCCAGCTCATACTCCAAACACAAACTACTCCAGAATCCCAGAGGTCAAGTCAGAACAAATCACCAGTCTAACATCATAGGTCAAATATCTTTCAAGGAGACCAAGAAGCATGTCATTTACTTCAGCAATGACTTAAAGGTCACCTTTCAAAGGGCAGAGATTCTTAGAAACTAAATGTTTACTTAGAGAAAAGCTGAGAGAAGCTACACAGCTGCCTCAGCCTTCTCCAAAAATTATCCTTGCACCAGCCAAAGCAGAATTCATAAAGGTAAACAGTCTACCTGCACTGGAACTGCAGAAAATCCTTCCTTTGATGCCTCTCTGCTGGCAGTGACCACAGAGCTAGCATGAGATAAGTGACCCCAGACTTTTGTTAGCATGGCCACTCTACAGCTCCTGCCTCTTAACTCATGCTTCCTCATTCTTGACAGCTGGAGAACAGCCAATTGGTCATTCTGCATGCTTCTACAGAGGAAGAAATAGGCAAACTCCAGTTCTGGCTAATCACAGGCTCAGAATGGTGAGGGGTTGGAGATCATCCAGTCCAACCACCCTGCTAAAGCATTGTCACCCACAGCAGGCTGTCTGGGATAGCATCCAAATGGGTTAGGGATCTCCCCAGAGGAGGAGACTAATGAAAAGCAGATAGAAACGCCTTCACACCTTGAACTCAACAGTTCACAGCAGTTCTCCAACCCAAACATTAACTTTTCCGACAGTAAGCAGATGCAAACCAGAATGTCCTATAACTGTAGCCACACAATTGGAGAGGCTGCATACAGTCCAACATTTCCAGCTCCATAAGTGATGCCTTGCAAAACAATTCTTTGCCAAAAACTGCTTTCAAAGAAACCAAGAGGTGGATGTGTGTGTGTGTAATTCATGACTGCCTCAAAACAATATAAGTTGTTTTCCATTTGCTTGGAAATGAAATCAGAAAAGGGTAGAGAAAATTGCACCTAAACTTATCCTCAAGACCACTAGGATGATATCCACTTAGAAGAGGGCCACAAGGATGACCAAAGAGCTGAAGCAACTCTCCTATGAGGAGATGGGGTTGTTCAACCTGGAGAACATTCCAGGGAGACCTAAGAGCAGCTTTCCAATACCTGAAGAGATCCTACAAGGAAGGCTGAAGAGGGATTTTTCATAAGGGTGTGTAGAGGCAGGACAAGCAGGAACTGTTAGAATGAGTCCAGAGGAAGGCCACAAAGATGCTCAGAGGGCTGGAGCACCTTTCCTATGAGGACAGGCTAGAAGAGTTGAGGCTCTTTCAGCCTGAAGAAGAGAAGGCTTCAAGGAGACCTTATAGCAGCCTTCCAGTATCTGAAAGTGGCTTACAAAAGGCTGGGGAGGGACCATTTACAAGGTCTTTTAGTGACAGGACGAGGGGGAAAGGGTTTAAACTGGCAGAGGGGAGATTTAAACGGGATATTAGGAGGAAGTTCTTTACAGTAAGGGTGGTGAGATACTGGCACAGGTTGCCCAGGGAGGTTGTGCTCCCTCCCTGGAGTTGTTCAAGGCCACGTTGGATGAGGCCTTGAATGACCTGTTCTAGTGGGAGGTGTCCCTGCCTGTGCTGAGGGGTTGGAACTAGATGATCTTTGAGGTCCCTTCCAACCTAAACCATTCTATGAGTGGTTTGAAGTGGAGGGAGAGTAGGTTTAGACTGGATCTCAGGAAGAAGTTCTTCAGTACAAGGGCGGTGAAACTCTGAAACAGGTTGTCCAGGGTGGTTGGGGATGGCCCCTCCCTGGAGGTGTGCCAGGGCAGACTGGAAGAAGCCTTGGGCAAGCAAAGTCTAGTTGAGAGTCATCCCTGCCCATGACAGGGGAGTTGGATTGATGATCTCCGAGATCCCTTCCAATCTAAGCCATTCTGTGATTCCATTGGTCACAGAAAGTTTTGGGTTGAGCCTTTAAAGGTCACCTACCCTAACCCTCTACAGTGAACAGTAAACATTTTCAACTACGCACATAGGAACAGGGCATTTTACCTCATTTGAATGCACAGAACAAGAAATGCAGAAATTTTTGCTGCTGAATCTCTGCTCAGCTCTCTACAAGCGATTTATCACTACTGACAGCACATCCATTGAAATCTGGGTCTCGGCAGTCCTCCAGATTGTTTTATTGACTATAATTCCATGTTCTTTCTCTAAACCAAGATAATCTCAACATCAGTACATAAAGATAAGATATTCGGAAGTATCTGTTCCCAACTTTCCATTCCAAAGATCTGTTTTTGACAAATTCTGAATAAAAATTCTCCCTCTAAGTTTTAAGCTCCCCAAAAACCTCTCCAGTAAAGTCCTGAAAATTAGAGTGGAAGTAATAATTCTTTCTTAATGCTGTCAGGAGAATTCCAGCATGGCAGGGGTTGCAAGGGACTTCTGGAGATCACCCAGTCCAACCCTTGCTGAACCAGAGACACCCACAGCAGCTTGCCCAGGATAGCAGTGTCCAGGTGGATTTGGAATCTTTCCAGAGAAGGAGACTCCACAACCTCTCTGGGCAGCCTGCTGCAGGACTCCAGCACACTCACACCAAAGAAATTTCTCTTCCTGTTCAGATAGAATTTCCTGGACTCCAGTTTGTGCCCCTTGCCCTTGTCCTATTCCTGGGCACCACTGACAAAGGGTCTAACCCCAAAAAGTCTTAGTGAGTTAAAGGTCTGAATGAAGTGAGTCAACCAACAATGTTCTAAAACATACTTGGTTTGTGGTATTTTTTTCCTGCTCTATAATACCCTTCTACACTCTTTTTTTGCTAATTATTAATGAAAAATAAATTTGTAGAAATGCATAACCAGAAAGCAACCATCAGGCAAAACACAGATGATGGCTTGTGCTGGATTAAGTGGACATTTTACACCACAATGTACTCTGCTTTGGTTTGTATTTCAGAGACTCTGTTTGGTAGAAGACAGAAGACAGGGAGGGGAGCAAAGAGACACATTCATCATGGGAGATTCTGCTGCATCGAGCCAGCACATTGTATGAATTGAAGTTGCCAGCTACTGGTACTTGACTTTTCAGCAAGAAGCATTAGTTACAGTCAGTAGCTCTATACAGAGTGAAGAGCATCGCAAACACCAGAAGAAGAGACAGCAAGAAGGGAAGACTGATGCAAAAGGCAGGATTTACCTCATTAAATACACATCCATTTGAAGATCACAGGATGTCAAGGGTTGAAAAGGACCCAACGAGATCATCAAGTCCAACCTCCCTCCCAGATGCAAGACCATACAATCTAGCTCAGGCCAGCCAGGCCTTGAAAGTCTCCAGAGAAGCAGACTCTACAACCTCTTTGGGGAGGCTGTTCTAGTGCTCTGCGACCCTTACAGTAAAGAAGTTCCCCTTTGTATTGAGGTAGAATCTCCTGTGCTGCAGCTTACATCTATTGCTCCTTGTCCTATCACAGGGAGCAAGCGAGAAGAACCTGACATGCTCCTCCCTGCTTCCTGACACCCAGCCCTCAGATATTTATAAACATTAAATCCCCTCTCAATCTTCTTTTTTCCAGACTGAAAAGCCCCAGGTCCCTCAGCCTCTCCTCATCAGGCAGTGCTCCAGTCCCCTAATCATTCTTGTAGCCCTCCACTGGACCCTCTCCAGCAGATCTCTGTCCCTCTTAAAGTGGGGAACCCAAAACTGAATGCAGTACTCAAGATAGAGGGGAACCCCAGTAACAGCAGCAGTATCACAGGGGCTGGAGAGAGTTCTTAGCAATCAAAAGAAGTGGTGCTCAGTCAACTAAATAGGTCACAAAGAGCACTCGGGGGCCTGTTACAGTGATCCAAAGGCAATTTTCATTTAAGCAGCAGCCTTCTTCACTCCAGTCTGAACAGCCCAAACTCTACCAGCCTGGCCCCATACTGGAGGTTCTCCAGTCATCTGATCATCTTTGTGGCTTCCTCTAGACCCATTCCAGCAGTTCAATGTACCTGTAATGCCAGGGACGCAAGAACTGGATACATACTCCAGGTGGGGTCTCACAAGAACAGAAACACGTTCCTCATCTTGTTGGTCTCACTGCTTTTGAGACAGCCCAGGACACAGCTGGCTTTCTGGCCTGCCAGCAACCACTGCTGGCTCATGGTGAGTTTTGACCCCCACTATTTTTTCATTTCTGCCTGAAACTAGGGAAAGTAATGGTTTCTCCAAAATTCTTCCCCATGAGGGTAGTGAGGCACTGGAATAGGTTGCCCAGGATTGTGGAGGCTTCAAGCTTGGGAATGTTCAAAGCTATGTTACAAGAGGCCTTGGCCAACCTGGACTTCTAGGTGTCATCCCTGTTCACAGCAGGGGAGCTGGAACTAGATGATCTTCGAGGTCCCTTCCAACCCAAACTGTTCTGTGATTCTTCAGTTCCCCTCTAGCATGGAAAAACAACTGACTTCCCAAGGACTCGGGGAGCTTTATTTATAAAGATCAGCAAATTACCAAGTTGACTCTCAATGCTGAATTTGAACTTCATTCACTGGTGGCAGAACTGAAAAATATTCAATGTGGTGAAAGGCCATTGTAAGTATTATAACTTTATCCTTTTGCTATGAACTACGTAAAGCCTGAAGGATTTCACATTCAGGCAGCACACAATAAACCTAAATATCGCTATGCAGAACTCCAACAGATTTCCAGTGCTTATCTTGTCTTTATGATGCTCCCCATGCATCCCAAACAGTACAGGTTATTAGTTGAGGGACTCGGTAAAACATTGTTGCAGTAGGAGAAAAGATACAGAAACAACAAGAGGAAAGTATTTTCTTCTGGTTTGACTAGCTCCATTTCCTCAGATGGACAAGTCAGCAGTACATCTGTCCATAAGCTTCAGGCTTAAGTGCCTGCACACAGCTAATGAGGATGGCAAAAGCCTCACATAACTCAGTGCTTACCATGACTGACAATTAATATTAAGGTGCAATCTTCATCCCAGCAGAGAAGTAAAGCCAGAGCTGGAGATCTATAGCTGTAAACAATTCCTAAAATCCCAATTCTAATCGCTTTAGACTGCACAAGTTTAATGTGCTGTTAAGCACAACTGTCCAGATGAAATGTTTCAGAGAATGCTTTTCCAAGGCAAATCATAGCCCAAATAATTCATTCAGAAGTGTTTTAAACTACCTCATGCATACAAATGGAGAAATAGGGTAATGCTTTGGAGAGCTGAATTAGCCTAAATCTAAAAACAAGATTCATGGGATAGTAGTGTCATAAACAGTGAAAGTGAAACTAAGCTTCAAAAGGATGATAATAGGAAGTTGGAAGCTTTATTGTTTTATCTTGTTTCTTTAGAAAAACTTGAAGAGGGTAGAGTAACAGAGCTACAGCACATGGTAAAACCTAAGAAACCTGACACACATCCCCCAAAAAAGCACAGCTCTCCACAGGCAGCTTACTCTAACGGTAGCATCTCCATGTACTCCCAGGTGTCTTGCAAGCATGCAGTAGGACAGCAATTCAGCCTTCTTCCTGCACCTGCAAGCCATGTATTTCCACATCCACAACACAAGAAAGCTTGTAAGTGTTTATGAGTCAGAATCCTGCCTCAAGTACCATCAGCACTCACTTGTGGCTAGGAAGAGCACGTCCCAAAGGAGGAAAATTGAGCTCTGTGTCACCATCAAACACATTTGGTAACTAGTTTGGGCATGCAGTGAACATCAAGATCGCAGAATGTTAGGGGTTGGAAGGGACCTTGAAAGACCATCTAGTCTAACCCCTCTGCCAGAGCAGGATCATCTACAACAGATCACACAGGAACACATTCAGCTGGTCCTTGAACATCTCCAGAGAGGGAGACTCCACAACTCCCCTGGGTAGCCTGTTCCAGTGTTCCGTTACCCTCACAGTAAAAACATTTTTCCCTCATGTTTGTAAGGAACTTCCCCTGCCTTCACCTTCACATACAATTTGCTTGTCATGTAGCAATGCAGATTCCGTATAGTCCAGAAATCCTCACAACTCCCCTCAAAACTGTCTCAGAAAGTACCGTGGCCCTGGGACACTAATTCCAAGAACAAATAGCCCTCTGCGGTGCACTCCATTACATAAAATGTCAGGCTAATCGTAGCAGTTCAGCTTTATGAGCACTGCCAGATCCTCTAAATGCAAGTAAAAACATGGATAAAGGGTTTAGGATGAGTCAATTACACACCCACCTCTTCTCAAAGGACAAATGAAGAAATTAATTCTATGTAGACACAAAGAATTCCTTAGGAAAAAGGGAGATTCATTTTAAATCCCCAAAGCAAGTCTGTTCTGCGTTCAGGTGCTCTTGCGTATTTCTCTCCACCATCACTAGAACAATTTAAGGGACACCCAGTTTCTAACATTGAGGAATAAGACTGCATCAAATGAGTCTGATTATTTTTGAGCTCGTGACAAAAAAAGCCCAAATCTCTCATCGGAGCCACCTAGAGAAGCTTTTCCTTCCATGCTTGCCCAAGAAGTAGGTCATGAAAACAGCAGCTCCACCAAACTCACTGTCCTAGATCCAAAGTAGCTGGGTGCTCTACTCAAACTGGACCTGTTACCGGCATGCTTGAGACAGCAGAGAGAGGGAGGTCATGCAGCAAATAAAAATCCATGTGTGTCATTGACTGCAAAAGGACAAAGAACGGTGCTGTAATTACAGGCAGGCATTCAGCACAGGAAAAGAAGCTGCTACGCAGAGGGAAAACTGAATGGAATGCAGGAACAGCCAATTGGAACAACCCACCTTCAAGGCAGATAAAAAACAACATCTGCTCAAAATGCTATTTAGAAAACAATCCACTTGACAAGAGCCTATGTGGTATTAAAGCTTTTACCTAAATCCTTACTCACAGAACCCTTGCCAACTCAAGAGACTGTATAGGCATAGTCTCATATCCTGTCCTACTCAATCTAGCTAAATAATGAAGAGGAGCACTTCATAAAACTGTTTGTTTTAAATTATCCTTGAGCATTAAATGCCAAAGGGAAATATGGAAATGGTCACTCCTACACAAGTGACTGGCTGATTCACAATTGTGATTTATTTTTAAATCAATAAATGTGCACACTGGAGTCATAGAATCATAGAATTCTATAGGTTGGAAGAGACCTCAAAGATCATGCAGTTCCCACCCCCTAAAATAGGCAGGGACACCTCCCACTAGATCAGGTCATGTTATCTCTGCACAAAGCTATTCTTAACAATAAAGTTACTTTTGGACACCATCAGTCTCTTCATCTTCATGGTCAGAGATGCCCTTGGCTTTTTGATCTCAAGTCAAAGCCCTGTTTAGGACCACCAACATCTTGTTACTTGGCAACCAGACTTGCATCACTCCAGAAAGCAACTAGGAGTGAATGTTTCACCATGTGCAACTCTTCAACATTCCTTTTCCTGGTGTCAAGAAAAAAAACAAACTCCTCTCCCCCCCCAAAAAAAAAGACAAACCACCACCCAGATAACAACAAATAAACCCCAACACTCAACAACCCAAACCCACAAATCAGGTCTGCATTGAGACTCTAAATGGAAACGTTTCAAAAGCTCTCTCTTTCTGAAGCCTCATCTCATCTGTCCAGCCAGTAAATTCTGTGACACAGAATGACTTAGGTGGAAAGCAACCTCAGAGATTATCCACTCCAACCTCCCAGCATGGGTAGGGATATCTCTCAACTAGATTCGGTTGCCCAAGGCCTCATCCAGCCTGTCCTTGAACACCTCAGGGAGGAGGCATCCACAACCACTCTGGGCAAAATATTCCAGCCTCTCAACCATCCTCATACTTCAGAAGTTCTTCCTAAGATCCAGTCTGAACCTACTTTTCTCAACCTAAAACCATTCCCTCCTTGTTCTATTGCTAGACACCCTTCTAAACAGTCCCTCTCCAACCTTCCTGTAGGATCCCTTGAGGTATTAGAAGGAATTCTAAGTTGCTTTTGAGGGGCAAAATGAGTTCTAGCAACAACACTTTTAAATAACCAAAAAAAGAAAAAAGTATCTCTAGTAGTGAAAAAGCATCTCAGGGAAAAAAAAAAAAAAAAAGTTATTGTGGCCTCAAAGCAGCAAAGTTACCCCCAATTAATCAACCTGGTATTTTGCAGGCTGTAAGTCAGGCAGTACCTTCAATCTCAGGTGATACTGCAATTAAAGCAGAGTCTGGATGGTTACTAAATACTCATTGTGCCTTCACGTCTGGAAATAGTTCCAAGCAACATGCCCTCTTATCCTCTGTCCTCCTGCATGATGCAAGGAATAGTTCCAAGCAACATGCCCTCTTATCCTCTGTCCTCCTGCATGATGCAGGGCACTGGCCTACCCTGATGAAAGCCAAAGAGCACTGCCTGAAATTTCCCAGACAGATTACAAAGCACAAAAGCTGCTTATCTGGAGCTTGTTTCATTACTAGCAAAATACATGGCTCTTAGCACAATTCTTAAGAGATCGGATTCCCTTCAGAATCTCAGTCTGGTAGGGACTGGAAGAGAGATCAAGAGATCAGTTAGTGTAACCCCTCTGGTAAAGCAGGTGCACCCACAGCAGATCGACCAGGAGCACAAAAGCCAGGTGAGTTTGGAATCTCTCCACAGAAGTAGACTCCACAACCTCTCTGGGCAGCCTGCTCCAAGGCTCCAGCACCTTCACAGCAACGAATTTTTGCCTCCTGTTCAGACAGAACCTCTTGAGTTCTAGTTTGTGTCCATCGCCCTCTCACTGGGCACCACTGAACAGAGTCTCATTACATCCTCTTGCCCTCCAACCCTTTAGCTCTTGATCAGCATTAATCGGTTCCTTAGGCTGCTCCTGTCCAGGCTAAACAGCTCCAGGTCTCTCAGCCTTTTGTCCTCACAGAGATGCTCCATTTCCCCTCAGCATCTTTGAAGCCGCTGCTGGACTTCTTCAACAGTTCATGTTTCTCCAGAACCAAGGAGCTCAGAACTGGACTCCAAAGGTGGCCTCACTAGGGCAGAGCAGAGAGGGAAGAGAACCTCACTCTTCCTAATGGACCCCAGGATCCCTTTGGCTTTCCTGTCCACAAGGGCACATTGCTGGCTCATGGGGAACTTCTTGTCAGCCAGCACTCTCAGATTCTTCCCCACAGAGCTTCCTTCCAGCAGGTCAAGCCCTCACCTGCACGGGGGCAGGGGCTTATTCCTCCCCAGGTGCAGGACACCACACTTGACCTTCATGAGGTTCCCTCCACCCCAACTCTCCAACTCTTACACCCAAGTCCAAGTAAAGGATCCTGTTCTCCTGCTACATACAATGCCCCCAGACACAGAGGAAGCCGCACAACTCTCTACTTGTGTGGTTATCAAATCTACTCAGTATTTAGATAATGGGATTTCTGTTATACCTACCCTACAAACAAGTCCATGGACAGCAGGAATAGCCTCACAGCAAGCCACTGGTTTCCTTGGGAGTTCTTCATGCAGCAGAAGCTGCTCTGCATCACAGACATAACACATTCCATCATCCAACAAAACGTTCAACCCCCTTTCCCCTCTGCAGGAAGCCAAGAGGAATTCCCATGTCACATGACAAATCAGAGTTCCAAAAAAGGAACTGCCTTTTTTTCCCCCTGGGAAATCTCTCTGCACTGTCTCAGCTCCCTGTTACTTCAGAAAGGAATTACTTTCTCTGCCAAGCCTTCCCTCTCATCCAGCCCCCACACAAGAGCCTCCAGGATGTTCCATGCAGGATCCCAATTAATTTAAATGACTTTCATATTGCGTATTGACTGTGGCAGAGTTTTGTCCAGAAGCAGAAAACATGAATGGGACCTGGTATTTGAATTTGCTCTCAGCCATAAGGATTAGATACATAAAGACAACGTAATCATCATTCCAGAGAAGGTCAATAGAACAACCACCACCCAGAGCTCAGCTATTCCTTTCTAACACGCAACTTGAAGCGCACCTGTGTCACTCTTGTACTGCCCTGGACACCCCACTTAAAAACTTCATTTCATAGAATCACAGAATGGTTTACATTGGAAGGGACCTTAAAGATCATCTGGTTTCAACCCACCTGCCATGGGCACACCTTCCACTAGACCAGGTCACTCAAGGCCTCATCCAGCCTGGCCTTTAACAACTCCAGGAAGGGAACATCCACAACCTCCCTGGGCAACCTGTGTCCGTGTCTCATCACCCTGTCAAGAATTGCATCCCAATATCTAGTCTAAAACTCTAAACAATACCAGTTCAAAGTCATTCCCCATCATGGTATCAGTACGAGCCCTTGTAAAAAGTCACCACCACACCAGCAGCTCCATGCTGCTCCCTCTTATGCTGAGGGTGCTAGAACTGGATGCAGTGCTCCAGGTGGGGTCTCACCAGAGCAGAGGGGCAGAACCCTCTCCTTGTCTTGCTATCACACTTTCTTTGATTCAGCTTGAGACATGGTTGCCTTCTGGGCTGGCAAGTGCACATTGCCAGCTCATCTAAAGTTTTTCATCAGCTGACACCCCCAGGTCCTCCTCCAGACTGTTCTTGAGCCACTCCTCATCCAGCCTATATTTAAAATACTAGGCTGAGAAGCACAAATTGTCACTTTCAGAGTAACCAGGCGGAAAACTCACTATCAGATAAGTCTAACTACCTAAGAAAAATTACATGAGCAAACAATGAGAATATATTTTTAAAGAATGGTTTCAGTGGAGACAATAACTCTTTCCTTTCAGAATAAACTCCGTCACAACCCATCTCTTCAATTTCAAGCCATAGCTTAAAGTCCACTACACTGAATTTCACAACCTGCTTGCTGCATTCATCTCTCAGATCTCAGCTGCAACTTAAAAAGAAAAGTAATTTTTAGCAAAAGCAAGTGAGGAATTCAGAAAATCATCACCATGCCCTAAGGAGGAGGTCAGCAGTACCTGTGTCAAGTGACAGAGAGGTGCACAGACGAAGGCAATCACAGAGATAAGAACAGCAGTTGACAAGAAATAAACAGTCAGGGTTCAGCAGACAGCACCAATTCATGTATGGGCTGGCACTAAGCGTATGTCAGGGGAGTGTCTCCTGCTCACAGGGAGCTATACCTTTCACAAATCATTGATGAAGCCACAGATTTACAAGGACCATATGACAGGTTCCAACGGAATGGTTCAGAAAGCTGCTCTTGCAGCCAATTCCAACACACAGAAGTCTCAAGCACACACATAAGGCATCTCCACTACACTTCTGGAATGCTTTTCTCCTTAGCAGCTCCAAGGTACAGCAATAATTGATGTGAGCTCATCCAAATAAACTGACCCTGCAGCTTAAGGAAACATTATGTTCCCTGTAATAAAATAAAACAGGGAAAGCTTTGCTTAGCTCCATGCTCTCCAAGGTAATATGGTGACAGAGAACACAGAATAAACAGGGTGACTTTGGAGCCTGTTCCAGAAACACATCTAGAAAAAAATCAGAGGATGAATTAAACTCCCCTGCCAGTCTAGAAAGAAAGGATGCTGTTGGCCTGCAACCAACCCTACAATCACTTTGTTCATGAAGAATCCTCTGAATTTCACCATCTAAACCAGCATGTGCATAGATCCAAGAAATTCAAGTATTTTGGATTCCTCCCACCAAGCCACGTGTACTGCACAGAATGATGGGACCTCTGAAGATCATCTAATCCAACGTCTGGTAAAAAAGCACCACCCCCAGAGGCAATGGCTGGGATCACAATGTCCAAGTAGGTTTGGAATCTCTCCAAAGAAGATGGCTCCACAACCTCTCTGGGTAGCCTTCTCCAAGGTTCTGGCACCCTCACAGCAAAGAAGGTTTTTTTTCCTGTTCAGATGGAGCCTCCTGAGTGTGTTGTGAAGAGAAGTGAAAAGAGTCTGGCCCCATCCTCTTGACACTTGCCCTTCAGATATTGTTAAACACTGATCAGATCCCCTCTCAAGCTGCTCTTCTCCAGTCTAAACAGCCCCAGGTCTCATAGACTTTCCTTCTCACACAGATGCTCCAGGCCCCTCAGCATCTTCACAGCCTCTATTGTACTCTCACCAGTAGCTGCCTGCCTCTCTTCAACTAAGGAGCCAGAACCACAAAGAGTATCTCCAGATGTCACCTCACTAGGGCAGAGCAGGGAGGTAAGAGAACCTCCCATGACCTGCTGGCCACACTCTTCTTAATACACCCCAGGATCCCACTGGCCTTTTTGGCCACAAGGGCACGTTGCTGGCCCACGGTGGTTATCTGCAAGGACTCCCAGGTGTTTCTCCACAGAGCTGTTTAGCAGCTAAGATAAATTCAGTAACAAAGGTTTCCTCAATTCAGTCCACACTCAGATCCCCTCAAGTGAGAAGCTCTGTGCAGTACCCATCTGGTAGAGCATTTGGGTGTCCCCAGCTCCTGCACACATGTGGAGCAATAGATGCTGCTCCAAGGTACCTCAGAAAGCCAAGTCTTACAGCTTCTATCTGGCAACCATTCTCCATTACCCTATTTCTACCTCCTCACACCACTCTGAGTCAATGTAAACTTTGGATTACAGAAGCAGCACCAAGCTGTATGGACATCTTGGGACCTGCATGATGAAAGCAACTGAAATTGTTACCATAGCATTATTCCCAAACCCTCTCAAGCAGTACTGCATTCCACAAAGCTTTTCTGAAATCCCATAAAACTTCTTAGGCTATGACCTCAGAGTGAATTGTTTTATTCCCAGCAGGCTGCAAAACAGAAGTGAATCACCCAGACTGAGTTTTTATGGTGGTCACACCCTAACAGATCTTTCCTAGGTTGCATATCCAAGTGAAAACCAAATTTTCATTATTCCATCAAGCAGTTTCAGAGTTTAAAGTTTCTCCTCATCCTTTCCTCCTGGGGAAGCCCACAAAAGCAAACTGCTGAAACAAGCTGTGGGCCATGCATTTTTTCCCCTCTCCTGCTTATGCAAGTTGCTCTACATTTCCTAATTCCTTCAGAGCTGCCAAGAATGCAGAAGATGACAGTGGATATGCTTTGTGCTTTACATGAGACCTAAGAAATAGCCCATAGGCTTGCCCTGCTGGAAAATAGTTCCTCATCTCATCCAAGTCCTGCGTAGTTTCATCTTCATTGAAGTGACAACTCATTTTCATGACCAGTTGAGACCTTAATAACAGGAAGAAAACCCTCTGCTAAAACTTTAACAGACAAGTAGCCTTCAAGATTAAGCACTGAAGGACAAATAAACTCTTAAAGCCAGATGCCTCCCCCCAAAAAAATAGTACCAAAATACAATGAAAACCTCATCAGCAACATCACAAATGGCCTCTCATGCAGAGACCACTTCAGAGATGAGAAGCATTCCCAGAACTCCAGCATGGAAGGAGTTTGAAGGGACCTCTGGAGATCATCTATTCAAAGCACCCATACCAGCTTGCCCAAAATCACAGTGTCCACTGGGGTCTGGAATCTCTCCAGAGAAGGAGACTCCACAACCTCTCTGGGCAGCCTATTCCAGGAATCTTGCACTCTCATACAGCAAAGAACTGTCTCCTCGTGTTCAGATGGAACTTTTTGGGTTCCAGTTTGTGCTCATTGCTTCTTGTTCTGTCACTACGCAGGCGCTGGCCATGTCTTCTTGCCTCCCATCCTTTAGGTCTTGCTGAGCATTGATCAAACCCCCTCTCATTCTGCTCTTCTCCAGATTAAACACCCCCAGGTCTCTCAGAGAAATCCTCCAGGCCCCTGAGCATCTTTGTAGTCTCTTCTGTTGGTCCATCCCCTGTAGTTTCCTGTCTCTCTTGAACGGGAGAGTCCAAAACTGCACCCACTACAGATGCAGCTTGACTAGGGCATTGTAGAGGGGCAGGGGAACCTCGTTCAACCTGCTGATCACACTTTTCTTCATGCACCTAAACACAGCCACTCCTCCACAAGAAGCAGTGAGTGCACAGCTTTTATCTAGTAAAGTTTGGCATGGGCAGCTCCTCCCACACAGGGCTACCAAAGGCCAAAGCAGAAAGGAGCAGCTGGGCTGACACTGCAGCAAACAAGGAAGTAAAAAAAAAATAGACCCACCCAAAGTCTAAAACCATTTCTACATTTCCATGGACTTAGAAATAGAAGAATAATTTGAATTACAGATTTGTGTCATCTCAATGTACAGCAAACAAGTGACTCATAGCACAAGTCTGAAACGAAGTCATAAGTTAAATTTTATCTTCAAGACTGGGTGGGATCTAATCTCACAGAAAGTTTCCTCTTGAAGATTAGTCTCCAAACAGCTGTACAAAATAAACTACAACTTTTTTTCTTCTCCAGGCTTCATTTTGGTAAGGAGAGCTATACCCATCCAGTGGAGAAACACTTCCTGTATGGAAAAAGAGTTGTCCTGAAATGTGTATTAATTACTGCACCAATCTCACCACAATTCTAGCTTCTGGTCCTATCACAGACCCTACAAAGTCTTGATTATTCCCCACAGGCTGAGTTACACAGAGAATAAAATAGCAAATTATTAATAATTAAATAGTAAAAATTAGTAATAAATTGTAACAGAATAATACT
The DNA here is from genome assembly GCA_013396835.1 of Psilopogon haemacephalus. Taxonomy (NCBI): domain Eukaryota; kingdom Metazoa; phylum Chordata; class Aves; order Piciformes; family Megalaimidae; genus Psilopogon; species Psilopogon haemacephalus. The sequence continues at coordinate 273,524 of VWZI01019133.1, read as the reverse complement.
AAAACCATCAAATTATTGTCAAAAATAACCCTCAACATCTACTACAGTGCTGCACTTTCACATAAAGAGAACACCAGAAAGGTGGTCTCTAGACATGACCAAGCAAAGCTTTTTTTTTTTTTTTTTTTTTTTATTTCTTTTATGGGAACATT
>VWZI01019133.1:235465-264933 GCA_013396835.1 Psilopogon haemacephalus | reverse complement strand
GAGGGTGCGGGGAGGCGGGGTGCAGGAGAGAGGGTGCGGGGAGATAGGATGCAGCGGGGAGGTGTGGGGAGATCGGGGCACGGGAGAGAACAGAGGAAGGGCTGGGACAGCAGGGACTTGAGGTATGAGGAGATGGGGACATAGGGGAAAGGGTGCAGGGATATCGGGTGCAGTGGGAAGATGGGATGCACCACAAAGAGCAGATGAATGGGGATAGGGTGTGGGGTGACATGGTGCAGCAGGAGAGGGTGCTCTAAGGGATGGAGTACAGAGAAAGGGTGCAGGGAGATGGGGTGCAGCAAGGAGACAGGATGAAGTGGGGAGTGGGTGCAGGGGAATGGGGAGCAAAGAGATGGGGTACCCCAGGGAGAGGCTGCAGGAAGATGAGTTACACCAGGGAGAGTGAAGGCCGCAGTGGCATCACCATGGCCCTGGAGATGCTGCATGGGTGAGGCGCAGGGATTTGGGATGCCAGGCTAAACTGGCATCCCACCCCCATGGCAGTTTCAGAGAATGGTACAAAAAGTGACCAAAATGGACATTTCTTTATATATTCCAAAGACAGATGTATGTGCACATGTGATGGGCCAGGGCATCTGAGCTAAATAAACAGTATGTTGCTCAGTTGTTTCTTGAAAGGCAATTTACTTGAATTATTTACTTCAGGGAAGACTTTTCTGTTTGGCCTGGAAGTTGTTACACTACTGCTGGCAGCTCCTTGTCAGTTCCTGGGAAGAAGCAGTCTGGAAGGGAAATGTTTTTACTACTGCAAGTGGCCCCAGAATTGCTTGTTAGAAACTGGAGCTTTAAAAAATATTAATGCACAAGCAGTTCCCACATGCAGCAATGCCACTGAAACAAAGTGCCTGGGCTTACAAGCAGCTGGAATTCCGTGTCATGATGTTTTGAAGCTGAGGAGCCCAAGTCCTCACGACATGGAGCAATCAGGAAACACCTTCTCCTGGGAGGTGAGGATGATGCTCAGGAGAGGAGAGGCACTGGAAAATAATGGGGAGAAAACTGTCACAAGGCTGGACATTGTTGAAAGCATCAGGAACAGGTAGACACAGACTTCAGCTACTATTTACCACCTGTGTTTGCCACCAAAACCATCTAAAAATACCAGAAGAAGCACAACTAGTTAACACGGATGCCCTTCAGCCATCACCCACACAATCACGACAAGCCAGTGCCCTCCTCCTTCTATTCCCCACCTCCTTCCAGTGCTGCCTTTTCCAAGTCCTGCCTTCAGCTCAGATGCTGAAGGGCTGTTCTCAGCTTTTCCTCAAGCAACATCATTTTGGACTCACACAGCTCATCCCTGAGCAATCCTCCACTTCAGTCCTCATCTCTTCCTGGGTTTTCCTGCAGGGATGGAGTTTCCTTTCCCTTTGTCATTTGGAAAACATGCCTGAAGCTGCCACATCCCAACTTTGTCTTTCTGGAAGGATTTACCTGTGATCTCTCCAGAACAGAATATTTATTGCTTCAATAATCACTTGCTTTTTCTTGCAGGGTCAAGGAAACCTATTGGCAGCTGCTGCTCTGAGTTCCACTGCTTAGATGGGGCTTAGCTTTTTCTCAGCCTGTACTCAGTGTATTTCCCTTTCCTTCCACACTGAAAATTGATGACAGGAGGAAAAAGGCTTTGAAGTTGAGAATTATTGGCAGCACAGCCCTCTGCAGTGACTCTAAGAGTATCCATACTGGAAAATGCTCCTGCATGTGTCTTGGCCAAAGAGCTGCCTCCTGGACCCCAGGAGTCTCTCTCTGGGGGCACCAACCTCTCCATGATATGGTTTGCAGCATTCCTATGCAATGGGACTAAATGCCTCAGAATGGCAAAACTGGGGTTAATGCAACCCAGAGAGGCTGGAACAGGGAGATCAGAAAAGCAGGAAGGAGAGAAGAAGGAAGTGCCCAGGATGTGTAAGGTCCCAGGAGGGCAGAGGATGCAGCCCCAACAAGGCTTTGGGGCAGAAACACCTTTTCATGCCATAAACTATACAATCTAATGCCTCTTTTTAGGCTGAGTGAGCAGAGGCATGTTTAGGATGGGTCCCTGCTCCTCTTCCCATGAAGTTTCCTTCAGGGACTTGGTGCTGGCAACTCCAGCAGAAGACAGGGACAGGCACAGACACAGACACATCCAGCAGACCCTGGACTGCTAGACCTGCCCCAAGTATTCTCTCCTATTCCCCACTCCTCCAGCTGTTTGGATTATATAGCTGGATATTTATTTCTATTTTAAGAAGAGCTAGAAACATTCACCTGAAGTGCTATTTTAGGTAGAGTTTAAACATTTCCAGGGAGTATTTAACAGCGGTGGGGGAAGACAGGCTGTCGGCAAAAGCAGAGGGCAGCAGAAAGGTCAGTAATTCATTAGCAAACGCATGCTGGGCGTGTGGGCATTCATTACAAGATACAGAAATGGGAATTAAATGAGAGCCTGGAGATCAATACCCTCTGCGCTTAAACGAGCCAGCAGGGAATGGCTTCTCAGAAGGCAGGAGCAACAGGGGTGAGGATACCAGCACCAAAATGAAATCTCATCTGTATAGGTTAAATAGTTCTTGGTACTCCACTAGAAGCATCTTTACTTTTGGAAAACCTAAATAAAATAATGTATTTAACAAAGATTTTCCTGGTGCATATAATTACAGCTGTTCAAGTATTGGAAAGCTGCTCCTGATAAGGACTGAAAGGGAAAAGCACTCCAGTGTTCACAATTAACATTATTGCTGTGGAGAAGACCCAAGTGGGAAGGTAAAGCCTCAAATCCCCATCGACCATCCTGACACTGCTGACAGAGGCACGTATGCTGTCCTCCTGCAATTAAAACACTGATCTGAGAAACGGCAAGGGTCCAGTGAGCCATAGGCAAGCTCACTCTCAGACTTGAGCAAGCCCCAGAGTGCTCAGATTAAATCACAGCATCTCAGCATGGTGGGAGCTTAAAGGGACCTCTGGGGACCATCTAGTCCAAACCCTCTGCTCAAGCATAGTCACCCACAGCGGGCTGAGCAGGATCACAATGGTTTGGAATCTCTGCAACCTCCCTGGGCAGTATGCTCCAGCATCCTCACAGCAAAGACATTTCTTTGTCTTTTCAAGCCTCCTGGGTTCCAGTTTGTACCTGTTGCTTCTCCTGTCACTGGACACCACTAAAAAGAGTTTGGCTTCATCCTCTTGCTCCCCACCCTTTGATCACATCCTCTTTCAGTCTCTTCTTCTCCAGGCTCAACAGTCCCAGGTCTCTCAGCCTTTCCTCATCACAGAGATGATCCAGTTCCTCTCACCATCTTTGTAGCCTCCACTGGTCTCCCACCAGTAGTTCCCTGTCACTCTTGAACTGGGAATCCAGAACAGGGTTCCAGATGGCTTGACAAGGGCAGAGTAAAGGGACAGGAGAACCTCTTTCAACCTGCTGGCTGCACCCTTCTAAATGTACCACAGGAAACCATAGGCTTTCTTTCCATAAGGGGACATTGCTGGCTCAATGGCAACTTCTTATCCACCAGCACTGCCAGGTTTTTTTCTGCAGAGCTGCAGAGCAGGTCACCCCTCACCTGTACTGGCGCAGGGGGTTATTCCTCCCCAAGTGAAGGACCCTACACTTGCCCTTGTTGAACTGTGGGATGGCTGGGGAAAAAAACCAAACACATAATCTCTTAGTTCATGGGCTCCTGATTTTCTTTGTGTTATTTAAATACAAGATTCACCCTGGTTTATTCCCATAAGCATTCAGGTCTGTGATATGTGGAATTTCCACACATGGAGGTTGATGCCTGTGCAGGATCCTGTGCAGGCACATCAGGAATGGGTGGAGGAGGAACCTTGGGAGGGTACCAGGTCCAAGTGCATCTTATCTCCTTCTACTTAGGTGCTCTTAGTCTAATGCAGATAACCCAACTCAGCCCTGAGATGGGGGACAGAGTCTACCTGCTAATAAAGGAATGGTGATGGCCATTTTCCAGAAGTTGAGGACCACGATGGCTGCTTGTGGAGCAGTAAGAGATGATGAGGAAATGTCTCTGGGATGGTCAGGGTGATGATCCCTGTCCCATTACAAGATCTTGGCTGCAAACCCCAGATTACCCAAACAAACTGACATTTGCTCACTGTAGTGTGTTCCTCTCCTATTTCCTAGTGGGGACCAGTGTCTGTATTGGAGGTGGCCAGAGCTCTGTGTGCTGCTGCATCCCAGCCCTGCAGTGACCTCTCCAAGTCTCTTGCATCACCTTAAGCCTTGCCAAAGGTCTCACCCTAGAAACCTCTGCAGTGTTTTCACTGTGGGGGGCAGGATTCAGCAGCCTTCCATATTCTTGAGGTGCAATTGTAATCTATTAATGCTTCTGGAAAATGTATTTTTTAGTGGAGGATTCATTAAAGGTTGAAGAGAGCCAACCTAAGAGGCATCTGGAAGCAACTAAAATTAAAATACCTAAAATTAGCCTCCCCAGCAGTGAATCCTCCCTCTGATATAGATGCCGAGACGCACATGACCCAGGAGTGCCTGTCTCATCTTCCCTTCCTGATGCCATCCCATTCCTGAGCCACCAGCCACAGGCTCAGCAGCCCACATGCCCACCCACACCCCAGAGAAAATCCTATTCCTCCACTGGCTTGGTTGGCATCCCTCCTTTGGTTCAAAAATTGCCCTCCAAGTTTACACTCGTGGACTGTCCCATGTCAACAGATAGCTAAAAAATATGATGTTCCCCTGTTGGAATAATTGGGAATCATTTGGGATGGGGAATCCCCGGCATTGCTCTGTCATAGGGGATCAAATCCCAGTCCCAGCCCCAAATGCCAGTCACTGATGACACATGGCCACATTTATTTTCAAGGTGTCTCCTTTCTCTCCCAGCTCCATTCAGATAAAGCTGCTTTCAGGTGAGGTGCTCAGGCATGTGCTTTTCTGGTGTTTAAATCTTGCATGAGATTAATTGAAACCGCAGTACTTTTGGGCTGGCCTGATGCCCTTGGTGCTGCTGTCCTCTCTGATAAACCCTGCACCAGACCCAGGGAACGTAGGACAGGATGTTGCACCCAGCATCCAGAAGGCTTCAGGTCAATTGGTAGGAGATAAAACCACACTAGGAAGTGTTTCCCTGTGGAAATGTCCTGCACATTTAACCAACACGTAACCCTAAACCTCTCCACTATTGTCTTCTTCTCTCTTCTCCTCTTTCATAGCATCATTTGGTTGGAGGAGACCTGTAAAATCAGGTACAACCATTAACATAGCACTGCCAGGCCACTGATAAACCATGTCCCTGAGTACCACATCTACACAGCTTCTAAGTCCCTCCAGAGATGGAGAATCCACCACTACTCTGCCTTTCACACTCTATATAAAGCCCCTTAGACCCTGTATACAGGGCCTATACATATATTTCTCAGACCCTACACATGAGCCCTTCAGAACCAAGGCCCCTGAGACCCTGTAACAGGCCTTTCAGAACATACACACATAAGCCCCTGAGACTGCTTATGTCTTTCAGATCTTTCAGCCACTATACATATGTCCCTCAGACCCTCTATACAGGACATATGATCACAGAATCATGGAACAGTTTAGGCTGGAAGGGACCTTAGAGATCATCTACTCCAGCCCCACTGCCATGGGCAGGGATGCCTCTCAACTAGACTTGATTGCTTAAGGCCTTGTCCAACCTGGCACATCCACAAGCACTCTGGGCAACCCATTTCAGAGTCTCACCACCCTCACATTGAAGAACTTTTTCCTAAGATCTAGTTTAAACCTACTGTCCCTCAGCTAAAACTATTACCCATAGTCCTGGCCCTAGACACCCTTATGAAAAGGCCCTCTCATGTCTTCCTCTGGGCTCCCTACAAGTACTAGAAGGCAGCCCTGAGGTCCCCCTGGAGCCTTCTCTTCTCCAGGCTGAACATCCCCAGCTCCCTTAGCCTGTCCTCACAGCAGAGGTGCTCCAGCCCTTGAATCATCCTTGTGGCACTCCTCTGGACTTGCTCCAACAGCTCTATGTCCTTCTTTGGATGGAGACACAAGAAGTGGCTGTAGAATTTGAGGTGGGGTCTCACGTGAGATATATGTAAGTATGCTTCTCAGTCTCTACAGCCTTTCAGATCCCATATATACAGGGATATCCCTCTGACTCTGTATACAGCCCTTTCGGAACCTGTATACACAATCCCCTGAGACTCCATCTACAGGTAGTTCAGACAGGTCCCCAAGACCCTACACACAGGACTTTCCAGACCTGTACATAGAACCATAGAATGGTTTAGGTTGGAAGGGACCTCAAAGATCATCTAGTTTGAACCCCCCAGCACAGGCAGGGACACCTCCCACTAGAACAGGTCACTCAAGGCCTCATCTAATCTGGCTTTGAACATCTCCAGGGAGGAAGTATCCTGAGCAACCTGTTCCAGTATCTCACCACCCTCACTGTAAAGAACTTCCTCCTAACATCCAGGTCCTTTTCCTCAGAGCTGCTCTCCAGCCATTCCCCACCCAGCCCGGATTTGTGCTTGGGATTGCGCAACCCAGGTGCAGGACCTTACACTTGGCCTTGTTGAATGCCATGAGGTTGGCCTGGGCCCAGCTCTGCAGCCTGTGCAGGTCCCTCTGGATGGATCCCTCCCCTCCAGCAAGTCGACTGTGCCGCACACCTTGGTGTCACCTGCAAACACAACCTCTGAGACCCAAACACAGCCCTTCCGGGCCTCCTGTGGACGCTCCCTAGCGCCCTAGGGCTATCCTGTCGGGTGCNGGGCCGGTCCTGTCCCACCGCTCGGAGTCATCAGCGGGTACGGCGTCCTCTCTCGGGCCGATCCTTACGTTCCGGTCTCCGCGGCCCGGTTGCGGGCAGGTAGGCAGGCGAGTGGTCGCCGTGGAAGTGACTGAGCGAGGGGGCTGCCCAGGCCCAGGGCTGAGGCAGGACTGCTCCTCGGGTAGTCCGGCTTGCCGCCTCACACGGGGCTCGGGGGGCTGACTTACGGCTTTCCCCTTGACAAGTGCCTGTTTTCGGCCTGCCATTCATTCTCTATGAAACAAACGATAGGGTCTATAACTCTGTGGCCGCCTTTTTCCTCTGGGAGAGCTGTTAAGAGAAGAAAATATTCCCTCGGCCGAGGAGGGACTGCCACGAGTGTTTTGAGGAGGTCTGTGGCAGTGTGAGGAGTTGTGTCTGAGCTCCTTAGTTCTGCTTTAGTTTTGTTGGTGCTTCAGGAGCTGGCTCACAGCGTTCCCCGGGCTGTCTAAATTACTGCTCTCTTACAGCTAATGTCAAAGCAGTTTTTCTTCATAGCGGTTCGTTAAACAGCTCCAACTTCACACGGAAGGGCCCAAGCCTGTTTGACATGCAGTTTGTCTTTGGAAAACCCTTCAGGGTGAGTTTGGGTTAATAAACTGTAAAGAACAGAGAAAGGTCTGATCTTTATCGTACCATGATTTATGTAGACAGTCTTTGCTTTCGTTTTATGAACTGCTTGGGAAAGGCAATCAGTCTGAACGTGTTTAGTGGGCTTTGCTGATGAGGAGTGGTCAAAGAGGACAAGATTCTTTGAGGCTTTCTCCTCTAAATACCCAAATTCAGGATTAGTGAAGATAAAAGCCTGGCTGGCTTTTTCTTTTTTAACCAGCTGCGTGGCAGTTGTTCGCCTCCCGATTTTATTTGGTGGGCAATCGGAGATGTGAGGACTACAGTCAATAGCATTAATGAACAGAGCATGGCTGCCTGGAGGGAGATTGTGTGCTGGACCGTGCAGGTAGCAAAGAGTTATAATCTTTTTTTTTTTTTTTTCTTCTCTTGTTATTAGAGCATAGTCTGCAATCTCTGAAAAATAATTCCCTGTGTTCTTCATAACCACTTGACTCCCAAGCTGGGAGCAACCACACTACAGGTGAGGATGGAATTGCTTTCTGCTGTGGTGTGCACTCACAGCATGCTCCAGCCTTGCTCTCAGGTGCTATTAACATTACTGAACTAACCACCTGGCTGATATTTAATCCTAAATTTGGCCTATTTGGAATTATTCTTGTTCTGAAGCATTCACTCTTTCTTCAGCTACAGGAAAATAGGTTGCCCTTTTGCAGTGTGGAAAAGTTTTGCTTATTTTTCTGTTGGAAAGCTTAAGGCAGTGTGGTGTGGTTTGGAAGGGGGAATGAAGCCAACATGGGAACGAGCTATGGAGGAACTTTGTTGTCTCATCTTCCTGTCAGCCCAACCCCAGTTGTGCCACTTCCGTAAAATACTTTTTTAAAACTCAAAAAAAAAAAAAAGATAGAATCATAGAATGGTTTGGGTTGGAAGGAACCTCAAAGATCATCCCGTTCCAACCCCCTGCCATAGGCAGGGACACCTCCCACTAGAACAGGTTGCTCAAGGCAACTTGGCCTTGAACACCTCCAGGGAGGCAGCATCCACAACCTCCCTGGGCAACCTGTGCCAGTGTCTCACTGCCCTCACTGTAAAGAATTTCTTCCTAACATCCTTCAGTGCAACTCACTATTTCTATGCACACAGTAAAAATGTGTTTGTATATGAGGAGATATCTAAAATATCCCAACAAAACGATTAAAACTAACTGAAGATGCCTAAACTGTCTGTGCTCATCTGTTTGGAGCATCAAAGCATTTTTGGCCAGCTTAGGGGTGTGAGGGAAATGTGTGCTGGGATCATCACTGCTTGCTTCTCTGGGACTGTGCAGGAGGTTGTGGTGGCCACTAGTTTAAGGTAGGAGCTTCTTTAGCTGATATAGTTGCTGCAAGAAGAGGGAATGGAGGGTCCTGAGCTTTATAGCCATCCTCTTAAAATTTCTTTCAGTGATATGTTAGAAAGAGTACGATGTGCATATACAGCAGTGGATCTTAACCTCATGTAATTATTTGCTTGTGGAATCATCTTGTTCTCCAAATGTCTCATTTTTCTGGGGAAACTTTTGTGATACTTGTTATCCCTCCTCAACTGCACACGCGGCTCAGACAGCCAACCATGTCCTGGGCTGCATTAAGAGAGGCATTACCAGCAGGGCAAGGGAGGGGATTCTCCCCCTTTACTCTGCTCTTGTCAGACCCCACCTAGAGTACTGTGTGCAGTTCTGGAGCCCCCAGCACAGGAAGGACATGGAACTGTTGGAGAGAGTCCAGAGGAGGGCCACGAAGATGATCAGAGGGCTGGAGCACCTCTGCTATGAGGACAGGCTGAGAGAGTTGGGGCTTTTCAGCCTGCAGAAGAGAAGGCTTTGGGAGACCTTATAGCAGCCTACCAGTATCTGAAGGGGGCCTACAGGAGGGCTGGGGAGGGACTGTTCACAAGGTCTTGTAATGACAGGACGAGGGGGAATGGGTTCAAATTGGCGGAGGGGAGATTTGAACGGGATGTTAGGAAGAAATTCTTCACAGTGAGGGTGGTGAGGCACTGGAACAGGTTGCCCAGGGAGGTTGTGTCTGCTCCCTCCCTGGATGTGTTCAAGGCCAGGCTGGATGAGGTCTTGAGCATCCTGATCTAGTGGGAGGTGTCCCTGCCTGTGGTGGGGGGTTGGAACTGGATGATCTTTGAGGTCTCTTCCAACCTAGACCATTCTATGATTCTATGAAACTGAAGAAGTTGGAATTTCATGCTCTGAAGGAAAAAGAATGGTGTGCCTTGCTTAGATCATTAATGTCTCCCTGGTGAGGGCTCTCTGGAGCTCCCTGTGTCATCTTAGTCTTTGTGGGTAGGTTTCTGTTGCACCTCTTGGGCTGAGAATTTGGGTTCCTGGGTAAACTGTGGTAGGGTCTTCAGAGGAGAGACTGTTCAGTTGTCGGCAGACAGGATGAAATTAAATAACTGTGAGCCCTTTGAAGTCTCAGAAGGACTTCAAAGCACTATCTTATGAGCATTACAATTTTCAGGTGTTACTTGAGGAAGTCTTCAGCTAGATTTAGATCTAGAATGTAGAAACAACCATTTTCTTGGTTCTGGAGCATATTAGGTTCTGTAGCAATCAGGTTAGGTTTATTATAGAAGCATGTTGGAGGCTGTTCCACTTGCTCTCATTCCTCCTGGAGTTGACAGGGCAAGGTGGTGATTTGAACTAGATGATCTTTAATCACAGAATGTTCGGGGTTGTAAGTGACTTCAATAGATCATCCCCTGTTAGAGCAGGATCACCTAGAATACATCCAGACAAGTTTTGGATATCTCCAGATGAGTAGACTCCACAACTCCTCTGGACAGTCGTTCCAGGGCTCTGTAATCCTCACAGTGGAAAAGTTTTCCCTTATGTTCACATAGAACCTCCTGTGCTCCAGCTTGCACCCATTGCCCCTTGTCCTGTTAGTGGACATCACTGAGCAGAGCCTGACTCTGTACTCCTGATACTGGCCTTCACATCTTCATAAACATTAATGAGGTCTCCTCTCCATTTCCTCTTCTCCAAGCTGAAGAGCCCCAGCTCCCTCAGGCTTTACTCACAAGGAATGTGTTCTAGTCCCTTAAGCATCTTTGTGGCTCTGGGCTGGACTATTTCAAGCAGTTCTCTATCCTTTAAGATCTCTTCCAATCCAAACCATCTATGATTCTTAGCAAGTTTGCAAGTTACCAAGTTGGTGCACAGAATTCTAACACAGGTTAGTGCAGTAGGGTTGAGGATGCTTGTGTACAATAATTTAAAAACCCTTAGCTGTTAATTTTTCAGATGCTGTGTGTTCCTGCTGGGATGTTGCTGGGACTTGAGTGGAAAAGTATTTTGGTGTAGGTGTGACTTAGAGTGGGGGTGATGCTGTTTGTGATAATTCAGTAGGAAACAGTTCATAGAATGGTTTGGGTTGGAAGGAAGCTCTACAGGTCATCTCATCCAATCCCCCTGCAGCCAGCAGGGACATCCTCCACTAGATCAGGTTGTTGACAGCCTTGTTGAGCCTGACCTTGAATATATCGAGAGACAGGGCCTCAACTGCCTCCCTGGGCAACCTGTTGCAGTGTTCTCCCACCCTCATGGTGCAGAACTTGTTCCTGCCATCCAATCTAAATCTGCTCTTCTCTAATTTCAAACCATTGCCCCTTGTTCTGTCACCTTTGTAAACCTCTGTAACCTTCTTGTAGTCCCTCTTCAGGTACTGGAAGGCTGGTATTACATCTCCCCAGAGCCTTCTCTTCTCCAGGCTGAACAACCCCAGCTCCCTCAGCCTGTCCCAAGGACAGTGTTGTAGCCAGCATTGTGTGCCTTGAAGAATATTATTCCTCTTTTAAAACAGAATGGTTTTTAAAAGAAGTGTGTTGCAGGTTACATGGCTGCCTCTTAAGGATGGTTATATGTCCTTTGGGTGGTATATTTGACAATTTTAGTAAGAAATTCAAGGACTCCTACTAAAATCTGAGTTGAAACGCACTCGTGTCTGCCTAAGCACATACAACCCAGAAGTTTTTGGCACGCTTGCCCCTTAGTGAAAGATTTAAGATACTATAAAGGTGACTGTTCAGATCATCCCTTGTTTTACCGCAGATTCTGTAGCATTGGCTGAAAAGTCTTTGGCTGGTGAATGCTTGTTTATCTGTGTCTGCTACCTTGTTTGTGAGTGCAAGACTGTTTTCTTTCCCCTAAAGAAACCTGCCACAAAGTTTCCTTTCATGCACTCTGAATTTAATCTCTGTCCAAAGCAACTTTTCATTGCAGTCTCACTGTGGCTTGAAGCTGTTGGGAGGCCTGTTGCAATAGCACAAGGGGTGGTAGTTTTACAACTAAAAAATGGGAATTTTAGATTGAAGAGAAGAAAAAATGTTTTATACTGAGGGTGTGAAACCCTAGCCCAGGTTGCCTAGAGAGGTAGTAGAAGCCCTATCCCTGGAACTCTTCCAGGTCAGGTTGTTTGGGGCTTTGAGCAACCTGCTCTAGTTGCAGATGTCCCTGTTGACTGCAGAGGGATTGGACTAGATGTCCTTCCAACCTAAAGCATTCTGTGATTCTCTGATCCTGTTGTCTGGGATGGCACTATGGTGGATGTGGGGTAGGAGGTGGTAGAACAAACCAAAGCACTGATTCTGTAACTGGAAATTTTCTGTTGGGGCTGGCATATAGTGGGAATGTGCAGCTGCCTCTTCTGGTTTAGAACAGCCTTAAACATTTTGCATAAACAGCCTTTAACTTGTTACACAGTTTGCTTTGTGACCCTGCAGCCTCTGCCAGCTTGTCACTCTTCTTTGCCCCACCACAAAACAAATCAGTGCCTTAAAGTAATGGTTTTCAGATAGTTTTCAAATATCTGGGGTGTTTTTTTTCCTAAGTCTTCAGGATTTTTTTTAGTTTTTCTCTTACTGTTAGAATTTGGAGCTCATGGAAATGAAACCCCAGAGCCTCACACAGACAAGAAGAAAGAAGGTCAAAATTTAAGACAAGCAACACTGCTTGCAACATGAGACCTGTCAATGAATGTGAGGCTTCCTAATTTGCAGTATGTTAGTCTGTGGTACAGACAAAGCTGATCTAAGACACCAACACAACCAGATATGATTCTTTACACAGTCTGTAAAGAATCATAGAATGGTTTAGGTTGAAAGGGATCTCAGAGATTGTCTACTTCAACCCCCAGCAGCAGGCAGGGATGCCTCTCAGCTACACTTGGTTACCCAAGGTATCGTCCATCCTGGCCTTAAACACATCCACAACCTCCCTGGGCAACCTATTCCAGAGTCTCACCACCCTCATACTGAAGAACTTCTTCCTAAGACCCAGTCTATCCCTGCTCTCCCTCAGCTTAAAACCATTCCCCCTTGCCCTGTTGCAGGACACTTATGAAAACTCCTTCTGCAGCCTTCCAGCAGGTTCCCTTGAAATACTGTAAAGACCTCTTGGAGTCTTCTCTTCTCCAGGCTGAACAACCCCAGCTTCTTCAGCCTATCTTTATAGCAGAGACATGTTGTCTACTGCCACTTTAACATCTGTGCTTCCGTTAGTTTAATTCAAATTTTCCATCGCTGACATTTTTGTTCTGAGAGATAGAAGAGGCTGCCTTATGTCAGTCAGTGTTAAAGAGTGCACGAGGATTGTTATTCCACTGGATGTTCTGTGTGCTGTCTGTTGGACTCCCCTAGCTCCACCACTGATGTGAGGAGCCTTTTTATTTTAACAACTCTTCTTATGGTCTCGTAACAATGACTTTTATCCTGTCCTCTGGAGGCTGCTATTTTCTTGAATGTGATCCCTATCTTTCTCTTGGATGAAGTTTTGGTGGACTGCAAATAAAATTCTACATCTGCTAATGGATCTTCTGCTTTTTGGTTTCCTGGGTGCAAGGAGGGAGGATGGTGGTGGATGGCAGTGGTCATGCACTAGGACTCATCTGCTTCTCTGCTTGCTGGGTTGTTTGCTCCAGATCAGCATGTGAGCAAACATTTGCTATCTGCCTGGACACCTTGTGTGGAGCCAAGTATTTGTTTCCAGCTTCTGAATGCTGAAAGTGAGCTGCTCAGGTCATGTCCTAAAAACACAAGGCAGCAGTAGCCAGGCTTATCTGTGTTCTTTCTTTCTCTCTGAGCTTCAAGCTCATCCAATAATGTGTGGCTGGAAAAGCAACTGCAGCAGTTCAGACTTTTTTCCTTTTTTGGGGAGAGCTCTTCATTTGAATTGCCCATGGAATTGCCATCTGGTAGACGAGACACAGATGTTGTAACTTTTTTGTTTCAGTAAGATTTTTATTTAAAACTTGTTTGGATAGGTGCCATCAAATTGTGGTTCTTTGGGTAGGAGAAACACTTTCTAAAGGAGCAAGTGACTGTGGCAGATGACAGAATGGGAAGGGGACATTACAGTGTAATGACGCTCAAATTCAGATTCTCAACGGTTTCATGAGTATTTTTCCCCCCTGTCAGAGAGGAAAGGAGGTATGGACTTCACCATGTCAAATTCTGAAATTATCTGCTGCATGTCTACCTCCAAAAAGAAATTTACCTTTTCCTGGTGCTGGACATGTGGAGCTTAACCTGGAGAAGAGCAGACTAAGAAGGGATCTTCTCAGTCCTCCTTAATATCTAAAGGGCAGGGTCAAAAGGATGGGATAAGACTATTTTCAGTGCTGATCACTGACAGGGCAAGGAGCAATGGGCACAAATTGAAACACAAGAAGTTCCACCTAAACCTAAGGAAAAACTTTGTGGTGAGGGTGCTGGAGCCTTGGAGCAGGCTGCCCAGAGAGGTCACAAGGTTGAGTGCAGGGTCCTACACTTTGGCCACAATAACCCCATGGACAGCTACAGAGTGGGTGATGAGTGGCTGGAGAGCAGCCACTTAGAGCAACTGATGTTAACAGAGAAACATGTATTTTCCTTGATTTCAGTACAGCTGATAGTAAGCATGTATGCATGAAACAGAAAGCTGAATTAAATTTACACCCATGTGTACAAGTGGTAATTTAACAAGTTGGATTCCCGCTAGCCAGCCATGGTTGTGCAATTTTATTTCCACTTTGTGTCTTGTGATGCTAAATGATCAATTTGGCAGGGTAAAGCAAGTAGTGTGGTGGAGTCTTAATGGATATCATCCCTGTGAGTCTTTACAGTAAATGAGCCACCTTAATGGTGAGGTGATTGCAGAGCCAGGTGTCGTGTGTAAGTGCAGTCTTGGACTGAGTTTTCCAACACATTATGAAGTGCAGTTAGGTGGCTTTAGCTGCCACTGCATTCAGAGCAGAAGGAAGGTTAACACTAAATCCTGGCTGGCTGAGGGATGCTGCCAATCCTCCCAAGAGTTGGAAGAGCCATGGTTAGGTGTAGCTGCAGAGCTTGGAAGTGTCTGTTTTCAGGGCTGAGGATTTTAGGAGATGTGAAACAGTTTCTGCAACCTGGGCTGCACCAAAATTAGTGTGACCAGCAGGTTTAGGGAGGTGATTGTCCCACTCTGCTTGACTCTTGTGAGTCTCCACCTGGAGCACTGAGGTCAGTTCTGGTGCCCTCAGCAAAAGGATATGGAACTGTTGGAGCAGGTCCAGACAAGGGCTGCAAAGATGATCAGAGGGCTGGAGAACATCACCTGTGGGGACAGGCTCAGAGAGTTGGGGCTGTTCAGCCTGAAAAAGAGAAGGCTCCAGGCAGACTTTAGAACAGCCTTCCAGTTCCTGAAGGGGGCCTGCAGGAGAGCCAGAAAGGGACTTCAAACAAGGCCTTATAGTATAGGATGAAGGGCAATGGTGTTTAGCTGGAAGAGGGGAGATTTGTAATGGGTAATAGGAAGAAATTCTTTACACTGAGAGTAGTGAGACACTGTCCAGGGAGGTTGTGGATGCCCCTTCCCTGGACACCTGGAGGTGTTCAAGGCCAGGTTGGACCTTCCACTGTTCTAGTGGAAGGTGTCCTTGCCTATGGCAGGAGGGATTGGAACTAGATGACCTATAAGGCCTCTTCCAACCCAAACCATTCTGTGAATCACATTTAAAGAGAAATCACCAGGCTATGGCTTTTAGCAGGTGTCTGCTAAAGACCTGCCGACCTGTGATGGATTGATGCTTTGTGGACTCTCCATCAATTTGAGCAGTGCTCTGGAAAAAATGTGGTTCCCCTCTCTAGTGAAATTAATGTGATAAAATATTGCCCCACTCTGGATTACTTGAGAAGAAATTGCTTTTGCTGCTAGATAGCATTTTCATTCTCAAAACTGATTTATGCATTGTAGTGAGCTAATAAGTTCAGTAACGCGAGGAATCCTTTATCTGAAAATTGCATTGGGTAAGGTGGAGAATTGGAGTTAGAGGAAGGAAAAACAGCAGGAGAGATTCAGTCTGCTTTGGGGGTAGGGGAAGGAGTGGATCCAGGAGCCTCAGTAGCTGGAAGTCACCTCTTTGTATGAATGACTCTTGTACAAATCTCTCTTGCCTGCAGCAGTTTGTAACTGGAAAGTATGGAGAACTGCAGGTAGAAGTCAAAATTAACCATTTTTGTGGAGGCAGGTTTGATGCTAGGAGGTTTTGTTCTCCCTGGTTTCTGTATCAGATTAAGTAGCTCTGTATTAGCATTGATGGTGAGACTTCTCTTCCAACAGCTTTACCCTTTCCCTTGTGTCTTGACTTTTCCTTGTGCTTTGTCACTCAATGTAATATTTTCTTCCCCACTTCCCAATAATCCTTCTGAGAAGAGAGACAGATGAGCTGGGAGCTGAGACCTGTGCTCCTCTACTGCTGGTGCTCTGCTTCATCACCTGCTGGCTTTGCTGAGTAGGGGCAGGTCCAGAGGAGGAAGGACACAAAAATGACCAGGGGTTTGGAGCACCTCTGCTGTGAATACAGGCTGAGGGAGCTGGGATTGTTTAGCCTGGATAAGAGAAGGCTCCAGGGAGACCTAATAGCAGCCTTCCAGTAACTGAAGAGATCCTGCATGAGGGATGGAGAGAAACTATTTACAAAGGCTTGTAGTTACGGGCCAATGGTCAATGGCTTCAAACTAGAGAGGAGCAGATTTAGATTGGATGTTAGGAACAGGCTCTTCACTATGAGGGTGGTGGAACGCTGCAACAGGTTGCACAGGGAGGTGGTTGGGGCCCCATCCTTGGAGATATTCAAGATCATGCTTGACAGGGCTCTGGGCAACCTGATCTAGTAGAGGATGACCCTGCTGACTGCAGGGGGTTGGACTGGATGACCTTCCAGCTCACACCATTCTATGATTCTGTAACTTGACAGTCAGGATTTGAGGTGGAAATGGGTGAGGAATTTTCATACAAGGGCTGCTGGGTCAGGATTTCTTGGTGCATTCTGGCAATGCCAGACTTTGCCTCTTAATAAATGTAACAGGTCCAGAAAGCTCTTTCAGTACTTAGTGACTCTATCTCAGCTGGGTCCTGCAGAATTCTTTATGCTGAAAAATGCCTGGTAAACGTAGATTTTTTTTTTTTTTCTTTTGAGGAGATCTTACTACATAACTGCTGATTTAAATTTAAATTTAAATCTACAGTTAACATTCTGCACTCCTATGCAAGCTTACCATGGCCTAGTAAAATTACTCGACTCAAAGGTGCCTGTGAATCATTCTCTGATCAAAAAATTAACCCCATATCAGCATATTCACCTACTGTTCTCCCACTCACATGCTTGTGCCATCAAGGCCAGCTTCAGCATCAAAAAAGCTGCTTTAAGTGTGCTTCATCTTCAAAATCCAGCAAAGTTCAGTGCTGTGGGGTACCCAAGTCCAAGCAAGTCTCTTTTCCCTGAGCTGGGCTGCTTAAAGCTTTCTTTCTTGAAACCAATCAGCTAATTAGAGTTCTAAAAAATTAGGAGCAAGCCTTTTTGGCTTTTGAATTCGGGAGAGTTGGGGTCTGGTGATTCTTACGTGCACTCAAAAAAATCCAGGGTTGGGCTGCTGATGCTCTGGATGTGGCAAGGAGGAGAAAATCCCAGCATGGCAGGGTTTGGAAGGGACCTCTGTAGATCACCTAGTTCAACTCTGCTGCTAAAGCAGAGTCACCCAAGCACAAGTTGCCAGGGATTACATCCAGGCGGGTTTTGAAAGTCTCCAGGGAAGTGTGGCACCTGTCTGAATCTCCTTGTGAAGCAGACTAGTTGTCTAGGGAAATAAAATATCCACAGCAAGCCAGAATGTGTAGAGCTACTGAAAGAAATTTGCTTTTCTTCTTTGAAAGCAGCCTGGGCATCCTCAGTTTGAACAATGCCTGCTGGATCTCTGCTTGGAAGCAGTGCTTTCCTAATGGATTTGAGAGTTTCCTGGATGACAAAGACACTAGCATGTTTAATACTAAATTACAAATCCATGAGGCTTTTATGATCTTCTACCCTGCCAGCTGCATGTACCCATAGGGGAAGGTCCTGAGTCCCTACCTGATAGCCGTGAGAGCTATTGCAGCAGCTGGTGTAGAAGCACAGCTTCAACCATGGAACCGAGCTACAAAAAGCATGATGCTGAAGGGATCTGAGAGAGCAAGGTACTAGAATGGGCTGTCAGATCTCTTTTGGTGGGAGTTTAGGGTGAAAGATCGAACTTTATTTTTTTCCTTAGTTTGTTGAATGTTTGGGCTGTGAGGGTTTGATTTGGTGGAGCAGACAGTCAACAAAAGCCAACTTGAAGGTTTAAGTCTTCCAATCTGTTGGTTGACTCTTCTGCTTTTAAAAAAAAAAAAAAAAATGCCTATGTCTTGGGGCATAAATGAAAGCAGATATGGAAGAAAAAAACCCAAATAACTATTTCCTTTGTTCATCCTCTGAAAGGAACTATAGAGCAAGAGTTTAAGATTACTCATCTGTTAGAAGCAAAAATAAAATCTGCAGGTTCCTCATAGCATAAATGCTAGAATGTCATTATAACTTCCATGTTTGGTGCTTATTGTCAGTATTTTGGAGTTAAGTGTTGTTTTTTTGTTTCCCCTCTGAGCTGCTTCATTGTATCCTATTATAAAGTCATAATNAGATATTTACAGATATATACAGTGAAAAGGTAATACAGAAACACCACACCCCTCACAGAGATCAAAATCCCTAAGAGGGGTTTCTAACCACCCCCTACCACCTTTCCCCCCTTCCCCAATCTTATCTCAGCATCTGTTGATGCAGCAGATAGGTGAAAGTAGAATAGCCAGGGGGGTTAGCAGTGGAAAAGAAGTTAGTGGAATTATTGAGAATTAGCTCAAAAGGCAGGGACAAAGGAGCCATGCAAGAAAGCAGCCACAGCCCAGAGAGGCCTGGAGCACTCTGACTTATCTATATTTGCCTTACAACTCTTAAAACATTTTTTTTTTTTTGTTCTCAGTAAAGCTGTGAGTGAAATGACATCATCTGTTTTCCTCTCTCACCCTATAGTCTATTTTTCCTCCTCAAATCCTCCAATTAGTTCAAACCAGCACAGTCATGCAAGAATTGAGGTTGTCTCTTAGTGTAAGCTTTAATCGCATCAGTGCTTGATGAGGTTATACTTTCTCAGTTGTAGTCCTTATCCTGCTGCAGCTTTTCATTCATAGATTTGCTGAACAGTTGAAGTTGGAAGGGACCTTAAAGGTCATCTAGTTCCAGCCCTCCTGTCATGGGCAGGGACACCTGCTAGACAAGGTTGCTCAAGGCATTATCCAACCCGGCCTTGAACATGTCCAGGGAGGGGGCAACCATAGTCTCCCTGGGCAACCTGTTCCAGTGCCTCACCACCTTCACTGTAAATAATTTCTTCCTAATCTCCAGTCTAAATCTGCCCTCCTCAAGCTTCAATCCATTTCCCATCATCCTCTCACAAGCCCTTGTAAAAAGTCCCTCTCTAGCTTTCTTGTAGGCTGCCATAAATTCTCCACAGAGTCTTTTCCAGACTGAATAGCCCAAACTGTCCCTCAGCCTGTCCCCATAGTGGAAGTTCTTCAGCCCTCTTACCTTTGTGGCCTCCTCTGGACCTGCTCCAGCAGCTTCATGTCTGTGTTATGCCTGGGGACACCAGAAATGGACACAGTGCTCCAGGTGAGATCTCATGACAACAGAGCAGAAGGGCAGGATCCTCTCCCTGTCCTGCTGCTCTCACTGCTTTGCATTCAGCCCAGCACACAGCTGCCTTCTGGCTGCCAGGCACCATTGCTGGGTCATGGTGGGTTTGTCATCAACTGACACCTCTAAATCTCCTCCAGGCTGCTCTTGCACTGCTCCTCTCTCAGCCTATATTTGTACTTGGGATTGCCTCAACCCAGGTTTAGGACCTTGTACTCGGCCATGTTGACCTTCATGAGGTTGGCTTGGTGCTTAGAGCCAGGTGCTTGTTTTTAATCTTTTAAACATGAGCACCAGCTTTCTCAAGTGATCTTGCCTTAAATGCCTGCAGCTTTTAACAAAACACAGCCAATATAATGGTGCTTTTGATTAAAAAAAAAAAAAAAAAATCAAAATTACGAGAGGTTGTAAAACTGTAGGTGGAAAGCATGAAAAATTCACCTTCCTAAGGGGTTTATTTTTGTTATGAGATAAGGATACTCATTAGTTTAGGGTTATTATGGGAACTATCTGGCTTTCAGCACTATCAGGTATTTGTTAAGTGAGCATTGCCTGAGTGGATGTCCCGTCGCCATCAAAATTGGGGATTACTTGGACAGAGCAGATAATTTAGTGTTTCTTAGGGCTCAGACAGCAAACATTCTGCATCACTGAAACCAACAATGTGCAATGTTGTAGAAATCCCTTCAAGCTTAAAAGTGAGCACTGTGGAGCTTGATTTTTCATTTTGACTGATTAAATGATCCTGGCAATGCTGCTCTGATCCGTGACATCTTATGAAGCTGTAATTAGGATGGGGAACCCAAGGAAGGGCAACATCAGCTTCTTAGGGAAAATAACACTTGCAGATTTTTCTTTGCATATGGAACAGAAATTCATCCCTGGAGGTGAAGTGGGAACATCAGTTTCTTGTAGGATGGAAATAATTTTAAATGTGAAATAAGAGCTGGCTTTCATTACAAAATCTTCCATTGTCCAGAGGTGGACTGGAACGGAGTATAAATGCTGGTGGTTGATCCTATTCCATTAAAATGTGAATTCTAATCCTATTTATTTCTAAAGAAAGAAATAAAATGGTAATGCTGACAGCAAACTTGGGATTTAATATATAATAAAGGATACTGAGATGCACTGGTTGAGAGCAATGGAGTCTTTTGAGGGACAGATACGCTGTGGCTTTGTCCTAGTCTGCCACCTCCATCCCACCTCCCTTACCCAATATCAAAAGCCTTACATCTGATTTTTTTTTTTTTTTAAATTAGCCACAAGGGATTTGCTGGTGTTTTTCCATCATTTATGCTTTCCTTTCCCTCATCCCGTATTTCTCGATTCTGCTGTGATGTTTTCAGATGCATCTCCACACCTCTTGCCTTAAAAGATGTTGAGCTCTGGGTGCTCAAAATTACCTGCTTGAATATTTTATGTGTTGTTTCCCTCCCGCTTCCTGTCTTCCTTTACCAGAGTTCACTCCACCAATTCGCATGGTGAAATCCTGAGCTGTGTGTAGCTTTAATGGGTGCAAAAAGGTGGAGTGATCTCTTCAACCCTTTACAGCTGAAATGAAGTAAACACAGCACACACAGGAGATGTCTTTGCATGAAATGGTCCCAAGATTCCCATTGTTGGGAGCTAATGCTGTGGCGCAGTGGCATCGTATGTTGCAAAAGCAAATAGAGGTTTGACTTCATTTTTGTGTTCTCTGGTTGTGTACTGGCTGGGAACGTTTGAATAGCACTGCAGAAATGGGGAATTGAAGGGAAAATTGTGCCACTGCTCCCTTGTTCTTCACTTCCAATGCTTTTGGAATTTGGAGGGGGGTCATACCAGGAACTACTGAGGGAACTGGGCTTGTTTAGTCTGGAGTAGAGAAGGCTAATGGGAGAGATTATTGCTCTCTAGAGTGCCTGAAAGGAGGTTGGACTGAGGCTGGTGTTGATCTCTTCTCCCAAGCAGCTAGGGATAGGGTTAGGGGAAATGCGTTTAATTTGGGCCAGGGAAGGTTTAGGTTGGATTGCAGAAAAAAATTCCTGCAAGAGTGGTCAGGCATTGGAACAGGCTTCCCAGGGAGGTGAAGTTGTCACCATCCCTGGAAGGGTTCAGGAAATGCGTAGACATGGCACTTCAGTATATAGTTTAGTGGTCATGGTAGTTGTGTTATGGTTGGGTTCAATAATCTTAAAGGTTTTTTCCAACCTGAATGATTCTATGATCCTTCTACCATTCTGCTCCAAATCAGGATGATCTCACAATTGGAAATTTGAATTTGCATCAGTTAGAAAGAAAACTTATTTCACTGAAAGATGCAGGAAAAGCAACATTTAACCTTCCACTTCAATCTTGTGAGCTGGCAGAACCGGCTTTGTCCACTGTGGCTGGTGTGTGTGGTGAGGTCACGTCTCTCTAGTTCATGTTCCTCCCTCGTAATGATGTTTACATTTGTAGCTCTGGTTCCCTTTTTTCCCCCCTCTATGGGGCAAGGGGTGTGTGTAGTGGGGTATGGATTGGATTTTATGAGTTCAGACGCTTTGAAACTTGCCTTCTGTTTAAAGTTCAATATAAATGTTTTGCTCCGGGCTAAGTAAAAAAGTGATTTATAAAGAGTAGGGTTTTCTTGGGGCAATCTAAAATGACTGGGATGGGCTTTCTTTAGTAGGCTTGCTTCTTGTTTGTTTTAATTTACTTTTTAGAATCCAACTGTCTCTTTCCGTGTGGCCAAATGGTTGTGGGGTTTTTTTTGTTTTGTTTTGGTTTTTTTTTCCTAGTGTAGTTGCCTCTGAGATTAAGG
This sequence comes from Psilopogon haemacephalus, assembly GCA_013396835.1. NCBI lineage: Eukaryota > Metazoa > Chordata > Aves > Piciformes > Megalaimidae > Psilopogon > Psilopogon haemacephalus. The sequence continues at coordinate 242,719 of VWZI01019133.1, read as the reverse complement.
ATTACCTCTTGACAGGACAACAGGTAGTGGGCACACACTTGAGCATGCGAAGTTCCATCTGAACATGAGGAGGAACTTCTTTACTTTGAGGGTGGGGAGCACCAGACCATGCTGCCCAGAGGTGGTGTAGTCTCCATCTCTGAAGTCATTCGGAACCTGGCTGGAACCAGTCCTGTGCAACCTGCTCTAGGTGAACCTGCTCTGTCAGGAGGACTGGACCTTGATGAGCTCCAGAGGTCCCTTTCATGCTCTATTGTTCTATGATTCGTTCTATCTACCTGCATCTTCTCTGCCTTAACACTGGAGTGGGAGAGCACAAACAATTATTTTTCATGAAGTGTGCTGGGGAAAGGCTGAGGAGACATTTGAGAAATGCTGGAAGATCAGCTGGGATGTGGCAGTGAAACAGGTGTATGCCAATGGGTAACACTTGTAGTTTTATTATTTATTAGGTTATGCCTATTCTGGAGAAGCTACATCTGTGACAGTTATTTTCTCTATTTCTTTGCTTCAGGCATTAAAAAAAAAAAAAAACCTTTGGCAAATCTCTGGTTGAGGGCCAACAGGAGGGTCCCTAGTTGGAAAGTGCCTGTTGTTTTGCTGACGTGCAGTTGTTACTCCACAGGATGTTTCGCCTTCGGTTCCTCCCGGTGGCAGCAGGGCTGGCAGCTGTTTCGCGGCGTTACCACGGCACAGAGCAGCATCCCGCGGCCAGGGGCCGGCTCCTGGTGGCAGCAGCCTTCGTAGGGACGACTGCAGTGACAGCGAGTGCCAGGTTCCTTTGGCAGAGGTAATGTGTATTGGGGTGGTATTTTTTTGTCTGAAGATCTCATGCTGCTTCTGCCTCGTGGTTGAGTACCTGCAGGTAGTACAGGGTGTTTTAAGCTGGAGGAGAGCAGCCTGAGAGGGGATGTTCTCAATCCTCAGCAAGAGCTAAAGAGTGGGGGCAAGACTCCTGCCAGTGAGACGTGGTGGCAGGACAAGGGGCAGTGGGCACAAACTGGAGCCCGAGAAGTTCCATCTGAACGGGAGGAAAAACTTACTTGCTCTGAAGCTGTTGGAGCCCTGGAGCAGGCTACCCAGAGAGGTTGTGGAGCCTTCTCCTTTGGAAAGCTTCCAAAACCACCTGGACACTGTGATCCTGAACAGCCTGTCATGGGTGCCCCTGCTTTAGCAGCAGGGGTTGGAGTAGATGATCTCCAGAAGGTCCCCTCCAACCCCAACCATGTTGGGTTTATGTTATTGTTTGTCCTGTTTTTGCTGTATGGAAGGGACTCCTTGTGGAACTTCTTTGCTGCTGTGAGTTGTCAGATGCAACAAAACTTGGTGCTGAAGAGTTTTCCTCTTACTGTTCTCACATGGGTTGTTTGCTCTTGGTGAGATTCACTGCCTGCCTTCCTCCTGTATGGTGGTGCTCCGTGGCTGTGTGGTGTTGTGCAGAGAAATCAGTTCTTTTGATCAATCTTGGTGGAGTTCCTTTTATCAAGTTCTGGAGCCCCCAGCACAAGAAGGACATGGAACTGTGGAACTGTTGGAGTGAGTCCAGAGGAGGGCCACAAAGATGCTCAAAGGGCTGGAGCACCTCTGCTATGAGGACAGGATGAAGGAGGTGGGGCTCTTCAGCTTGGAGGAGACCTTCTAGTAGTCTTCCAGTATCTGAAAGGGGCCTACAGGAAGGCTGGGGAGGGACTATTTAGAAGGTCTTTTAGTGACAGAATGAGGGGTGACGAGTTTAAACTGGCAGAGGGGAGATCTAAATGGGATGTTCTTCACAGTGAGGGTGGTGAGACACTGGAACGGGTTGCCCAGGGAGGTTACGGATGCTCCCTCCCTGGAGGTGTTGAAGGCAGGCCAGGCTGGATGAGGTCTTGAGCATCCTGATCTAGTGGGAGGTGTCCTTGCTTATGGCAGGGGGTTGGAACTGGATGATCTTTACACGTCTCTTCCAACCTAAACCATTCTATGATTATATCTGATACCGTGCTTTCAGCTTCTGGGAGAGCTGCTAGTGACAGGACACTTGGCCAGGTGATGTTGTTCTGGTTTTCTTTGTGTTCTGCTGACTGCTTCTTATATAAAATATAGCAGGAGAGAAGGGGATGATCCATCTTTTCATGGTAAGATAGCTGCATGCAGGGTTTAGGATGTTTTTAAGGATCACATTCTGCAAGCCTGTGTATGAGCTGAGAGACTCAAAGCTTGTTCCTGTAACTGTGGGGAGAAAGGGAAGGTTTGTGCTTGCCTGAGATGATCTGAACCCATGGCCTGGGCCATCTTGTAAAGAAGCTGAAGATTCCTTTCTCTTGCCTTAAAGCGTGGGAGCAGCGAGGCACCTGAAGTGTCATTGAAGCTTGTGGCTCAAATTAGAATCTGAAAATGAAGTCTTCACTGAAAACCTCTTTCCTTCTCTGGAGACATTCAAAACCCAGCTGGGCACAGTTCCGAGCAACCTGCTGTGGGTTACCCTGCTTTAGCAGGGGGCATGGACTAGATGATCCCCAGAGGTCACTTCCACCTCTACCATGCTGGGATTCAGTGATTTTTTTTCCTTCCAAAATATAGGTGACTTATTGCTGCCTCTGTGCTCACCTGTGCTGTACTGGAGGACTCTAGTTTCAGTGCAGTGGGAGGCAGATGATGATAATTGTTCTGTCTGTTTCTAGAGCCGTCAATCCTTGATATCTGCTAGACTTTCTCAGGCTGAAGAACAACACCACAATCCAGTACAGTGTAACCTTCTACTGCATTTTGCTAATAGTCTGCTCTGTGTAGTGCTTCTTGATCCACAGGACCTGATACCTCTGCAGGAATGGCCAGGATAAGATGTCTTTTCAAGCAGGGCTTTTTACACTGAAAGTATCTCAGCATGATTGTAAAGTGTGCAGGACACCATGTCCTATGTAAAGCTGTCCCAAACCCACCAAGTTACTATTACCCTCCTGCAGCAGACTTACCCCTCTTCTTAAAACCAGCCACATTGTCAGTCCTTAGCTGTGACTGTTACTAGGGGGAAGGTGATTCCTGTAGTGGAAAGCTACTACTGGTGTGTGGATTGCTAGGTGACGAGTGATTTCAGGGAGAGATTTTTGGCTCCTGAAGTGCTTGGCTGTTCCTTGGAGTCCCTGGGTGCTGTGGCCAACCTTGACCTTGCTCAGCTGAGAGTACTGACAGAAACCTGATCAAAGGAAGGGGCAGCCTCTTTGGAGTAATTCCCAGTCCTTAGCAATATAGCGAGACTGACTTGTTAGTAGTTGTTTTGTTTTGTTTTTCTTTCTGTTCTCTGATTTCTTTGTTGTTTATAAATATGTGAAGCTCTAAAGAGAATTTGAAATATTCCTTTCCTGTATGAGCCACAAAATAAATCCTCAATGTTGGTAACTGTAAAACAGAAGTACATTCAGGCTCAAGATATTATTTGGCATACAGGAGGAATAAACTTATGCTTGGTGTAGAAAAATTCTTAAATAAATGTGCAGTTCCTCTCTTTTATCTTTTGCCACATATACATTGGGTGATTAATAGATTCATAGAATCACAGAATGGTTCGGGTTGGAAGGGACTTTGAAGATCAGCTGGTTCCAACTCCCCTGCCATGGGCAGGGACACCTTTCAGTAGACCAGGTTGGTCAAGGCTTTGTCCCATCTGGTCTTGAACACCTGCAGGGGAGGGGCATCAGTAGCCTCCCTAGGGAACCTGTTCAGTGTCTCACCACCCTCACTGTGAAGAATTTCTTCCTGATTTCCGGTCTAAGTCTGCCCTTCTCACGCTTCAATCCATTCCTCCTTGTCCTCTCACTAGAAACCCTTGTAAGAAGTCCCTCCCCAGCTTTCTCATAGCCCCTTTCAGGCGCTGGAAGGCTGCTCTAAGGTCTCCCAAAAGCTGCCTTTTATCCAGCCTGAGCAGTCCGAAATCTCTCATCCTTTCCCCATAGAGGAGGTTCTCCAGCCCTCTCATCATCTTCGTGGCCTTTTCTGCACCCACTTGAGCAGTTCCATGTCCCTGTTATGCTGAGGGCACCAAAACTGGATGCAGTGCTGCAGCTGGGGTGTCACAAGAGTAGAGTGAAGGGGCAGAATCTCCCCCCTCATCTTGCTGGTCACAGTGCTTTAGAATCGAAGTGTAGGTGAATGAAATGGTTCATAATCACATCCTGGGTTAGCCAGGTAGTTATATCTTGAGTTACTACAGTAAGTAACAGTAAATGTAATGATTTACTTCTAAAAGGTAACTCTGTAAAATGTGTAGCCTCAGCATAGGGATGGAATAAGCCAAGTGTCACTGAAAAGATAATTTCACAGGCTACAAAGAGAAATATCGATGCACATCTGAGCATTTACACTTAGTAGTAAGTGATTCTGATGCACCAAATGTCGCGCTGGTATTCAAATGGAAAACAGGTTTGGGAGGTCCTTGGCATAACCAGTTCTGTTGGTGCAGTTAGTCTGTGGCAGGGATGACTCCTGATGCTTGTTTACCTTCACTTAGGGAAACAACAGGCTTTGGTTATCATGTGAAACTCTCCACTGCTGCAGTTTAGTCGCTGAGGGCTCTAGCAGGTCCTAAGCATGTCAGTCTTGGCATCACAAAGAACTACTGTTCCTAGGATGGCAGAGGTGGCTCTGAGGAACCCAAAACAATCTATGATTCTACTTAAAAAATGACAACAAGCTTTCTATTTCAGAGCATGTTTCTCATGGTTCTGATGATGGCAGACCTTTCTGAAAGGCATTTATCTGGTGATACCTGTATGTAAACTTAGCCTGTCCACTACTTAGCAGGAAAAAGGACAGGATTTCTTAGGTGGGTCTGACTGCCATGTTCAGCCTGAAACCAACATATTTCAGATTGATTCTCTAGTATGTACTTTGAGCGACATCAGAAGTCGGTGGTGTGGGGCACAGAAGCCCACAGAAAGGTAAAGAAGTCAAGGAGTGAAAAGATGCATGTAGAAAACCCACAGTGGTTATACGACAAGGTAGGCAAGACCTAATTTGCGTCCTCCTGAGATGGGAGGTGGGTTGGGGGGACCTTCATGTTACATCTGCATATTGCAGATCCAGATGAGCATTGGTCTTGTTGCCTTCCCTGGCCTTCTAGAGCTCCTGCTGACTGGTTTTGGTGTAATAAATCTCATCTAAATAATTACCTGGCAGGAGTAGCTGATGTTGCTCTGTTCTGTTGTGCTGAAGAATATTTCAGCAATGCAAATAACTGAGCTTAGAAGACTAATGAAGCTTACTTCTTCAAAGCAATAACTTAAACTCTGAGGCTTTCCAACCAGCAATGGAAGCTATTAAGTATCTGGGCATTGGTATAATGAACTGAATTAATTAATTAAAATAAATCTTGGTGCAGACATTGGCTGATCTAAATAAGGCATTAATAGATGAGAAGTACTGAACCTCACGGTCGCAGCAAGATCAAGGTTTATAAAAATTATTCTGTTCCTGGTAATCATGTAAAACATTTTCTCTATTTGTGGTTCCAGATACCAGTGTGCAGTGCTATTAAGTGGCCATAGATATGAGGTCTATGTCACAAACCTTCCTGGCTGAGTCTGTGGGTAGTGGACATCTGACAGTACTTAAATTGGTATGTCAGTACAGAAGCTTGTCAGTCAATCCAGGGAGTAGATGTACCTTCCAGGAGCACAGCAGGACCTCTGTAAGCAGAGTCTTACCTGACTGGAAGTACTGAGTTGTGCTTAATTTCTTATCCATCTGCAAATATATTAGGGTTAAGAATTAAGGATGTGTTGGTCTGGAAGATGCTTGATAAGGAACTTTGTCACCAACATGTTTGTGTCTCAACGTGATACCTAGTAATTTTGCTGCAGGTCTTTGACCTTGTTTTGTGCTCTTCCAATGTGTAGGTTGAAGCAATTAAGCTTGAGATACCTACATCCCAGCCCTGGCTGTGTATTCTCATTCTGTGACCAGCTCTTCATTTTCAGGATCCACTTCCCACCATCAAGCTGATCTGTTAAGGTGCAGGCTGCAGTTTCCATTCCATCTTTACTATTCCTTCTTCCCTGTCTCCACCCTTTTCTCCTTCAACCATCTTGTGTCAAGTGCCCACTTGCTGTACTGGAAGATTGTCTGAGGAAAGACCCTGTGTCTTCTTTGCTCAGCTGACCTTCACTGCTTTTTGTGTTTGGCTTTTTTTCCATCAGTGCTTCTAGAATGAATTTTAAAGCCTTGAAAGAGCCCTTAGCTGACTGTTTAAGAATGCGTTGCTTTTTTTTTGCGTCAGTGTCATAGGGGCTTCAGAGTAATTTGCTTAGAATACATTTTTAATGACGGAGTTGCTGGAAATATCTTATGCCAGATGAAACTGACACTTCAAAAATCTTTGTTCTACTAGCACAAAAAAACCCGCAGAAATCATAGTCAAGGGGGGGAGAAGCCTTTTTTCTTCCAGCTATAAAGGTGTCAGGTACCACTTAACCTGATGAAGAAAAGACAAAAAACCTGCAGGTATTATCCATGTGGGCTTATTTTTATTTTGAGAGTTCTGCTCCTTTTTATTTTTCTGTGAGAGAGATCATCCTTGGGATTGCTGCACTCAAGGTTTTCTCTTCAGGCTTGAAGATACATTGATCTGAATGGAGACTTCCAAGAACACTGTGTCCTTTCAGGTGGCTTTTGGCTTTTTATTTTTACCCTGGAGCATCAGGGGAAAGGAAGAATCTGATGCTGAGGATTTGTGTCAAAGTCAAAACTGTAGTCAATTTGGGAAACATCTGATGTGCTCTAGAGGGAGTGACTTCAGCTGACCTGCAGAGCTTCAAGCACAGATATTGCCCTGGAATATGTGATTGAAATTACTTATGAAGCCAAGTGGGAGTGCAAGAAACTGCTTTCCAAATTATCATGGTTTGCTGTGAGGTGAAAGTTAGTCTGTCACAAGAGGACAAGAGGAAATGACCTTTAGTTGCACCAGGGGAGGTGTAGATTGAACATTAGGAATATTTTTTTCCCCAGAAGGGTTGTCAAGTCTTGGAACAGACTGAGCAGGGCGATGGTAGAGTGTCCATCTCTGGAGGTATTTAAAAGATGTGTAGATGTGGTGCTAAGGGGTGTGGTTTATTGGTGGACTTGGCAATGCTGAGTTAACAGTTGGAGACGGCAATCTTAAATTCTGTTTCTTTATGGAGACTACATGTTGAATTCTTTGTCACTTAAGGGAAGAAGCATTGTTTGAATCCTGGGTCCTTTAATGTCACTAGAATGGCATTTTAAATTTTTTTAATT
>VWZI01019133.1:164110-228247 GCA_013396835.1 Psilopogon haemacephalus | reverse complement strand
GGGGGGGCAGGTCACTGCAAACCCACTACAGCAGTCCAGCAAGGTGGGTATTTCTGAAGCTGTGGGTTTTTTCCAGCCCTACTCTGGTATCTGCATTGAAAGATTCCTTTATGCAGGTGCAGTGTGGAAGCTGCAGGTGTTGGAAGCCAAGCATTTCAACAGAGGGTGTTTTTGCAGGATGTAAAGTATGCAGAGTAGTAGGTGTACCTAGAGAGCAGACCCTTCAGTAGTTAATTGAGTAGCTTGGACTGTGGAGGTGAGGAATCATAGAGTGGCTTGGGTTGGAAGGGACCTCCCAAAGTCATCTAATCCAACACCCTTGCAGTGAGCAAGGACACCCTTCACTAGATCAGGTTGCTCAGAGCCTTGTCAAGCCTCATCTTGAATATCCCTGTGAACGGAGCCTGAACTATCTCCTCAGGCAACTCGTTGCAGTGTTCCACCATCCTCCTGGTGCAGAACTTGTTCCTAACATCCTGTCCAAATCTGCCCTTCTCTAGTTTCAAACCATTGTCCCTTGTCCTATCACTGCAGGCCTTTGTAAACAGTCCCTCTGCAGCCTTCTTGTAGCCCCCCCTTCAGGGGGCTGCTATTAGGTCTCCCCAGAGCCTTCTCTTCCAGGCTGAACAACTTCTTGCTTGAGAAGCAGGTTACCAAATCTGCTTTTATTCTTGTAGCTCATTCTGCTTGTATTCTGGTGATGGAATGGTGATCTAACTGCAAAGCACAGCTAATTACCTGCATGAATTAGAGAGGGCGGGCAGCCAACTGTGTTCAAACAGCTTGTCTGTATAGTTGTAGGCAACTGGTTTGACAGGGTGATGGATTGGAGGAATGAGAAGGATTTGCTGAAAATGTTTGATTTTTAATTTCATCTCTCCCTTCCCTGGTTTGCTAGCTGCCAGTCAAGTGTTACAAGAGCTCATCTTTGTGATGCAGCTATTCTCTGGCGTGTTGAATATGGAATAGCTCAGCTGTGTAGATAAGCAATCGATTTCCTACTGCTTTTCTGTCCTCAGCACCTTTTCCCAACAGGCTCTCTCAGAGCTACTTGTCTCCTCCCTACACAGGGACTTTCCTTGTCAGCACTGCTGGTGTAGCCTCAGCTGGCAACAGCTTATTCTAGCAAATTGCACATCAGCCAAAACCACAACTCCACAAGGGTGTGCCAGTGCTGATTAAACTTTCAGGAAAGGCTGCAGGAAAGATGCCAATGTGGACTTCATGTTTGTAGTGGGTTTGCAGTAACCTGCCCCCCCCACCTTTTAAAACCCTGGCTAAAACTCAGAAAAACACACTGGAAGTTAATAAATGAAGCTTATATTTACAGCAATGCAAATATCAAATATTTACAAGATATAACAGATATTTACAGAAATATACAGTAAAAAAGAAATACAGACATCACACCCCTCCTGGAGGCCAAAATCCCCAAGAGAGGGAAACCAAACCCACCTACCACCTTCCCCTCCTTCCCCCAGCTTTATCTCACCACCTCTTGATGATGCTGCAGATAAGCTGAAGATCAGGGAGATTAATGATAGGAGGAAAAATTAGTTGTTTTAGTGATTTAAACTCTGAATTAGTTCAAAGGCAGAGAGACAAAGGAGAGAAGCTGCTGAAGCCAGCGTGGACCCAGAGCCGACTGACTGCGCAAGCAGACTGGCTTATCTGGATGTTTTGGGAACATTCTCAAAACAATCTTCTTTCTTCTCTCTCAGTGAAACTGGGTGAAGTGACACAGTATGTTTAACTCTCTCTCTCGGGCAATAGTCTAATTTCTCACTCAAATTCTCCAATTAGCTCAAACCAACACAATGTTCCAAGAGACAGATCAGCTGCCTGGCCCTTCTGGGGAAATAATTTCTCTGTCTTTAAGATGCTTGTAGAGGACTCAGGTTTGTATCCTATCTCCAACTGTTTGGTGCAGTGGAGGCCTTACAGCTGGTATTCTGGGTGATTCTGCTCTGGCAAAGAGGTTGGACTAGATGATCTTTCGAGGTGCCTTCCAACCCTTAAGAGTCTGTGATAGTTTAAGATTTAAGAAAATACATTGGCAAATAAGGGCTCAAGACCTTTTCAGAAAGCAAAGGCCAGTGTTGCCCTTTTACATGTAAAGGTGTGCTTACCACTGCTGTTCACCAAGCACTTGTGTGTTTTATTAAATCAAACCCATGTGATGGGAGCTGTGTTTTGTCCCAGAACAAACTAGAAACCTCTGAAGTGCTTTAACCCAGCTCTAGTGCTGTGGGTTATTGCATTTCAAAGCAATAAGGTTGAGTCCACATCCCTGGAGGTGTTTAGAAGAGGCAAAGACATGGTGCTGATTGAAACAGTTTAGCACCAGACTTGGTAGAGTTAAGAATAGTTGGACTTGGTGGTTGTTCAAGTGCTTTGGGTACTTGGCTGAAGTAGTTATCACAGTAAGAACAACAAAAGTTTATTTGCTATCATCTCTAAGTATTTATTCTTAAGTTTATTCCAGAATAAACCAGACAGAGCATCCTGGTCTGGTGGAAGGTGTCCCTGCTCGTGGCAGGGGGTTGAAACTAGATATTCTTTGAGGTCCATTCCAAAACTAAACTATTCTATGACAAAAAAGCTTTTGATCTCACCAGTACTGTGGAAGGATTTCAGTTCTTCAGCCCATTCCCATCTCTCCAGTACTGTGACTGGTAGCAAGTTACTGGATGCTGGTAAGGAGTGAATTGTGTTTTACTTTGGCAAACGTGAAGCATCACCTACACTTTTTCTTGGAAGATGATGTGCTGAGATTGCTGCCAAAATGTGTATTGCTGGGGAAACAGGCACAGACTCTCCTGTGTTAATTTTACAGGCCACGTCTATGTTTTCCAGGAATCTGAGAAGATGAAACGTGTAACTTTTTGCTTAGACCTTTGGAAGTTTAAAAAATGGTGGTCTGTTTTTGTTTGCCTCCCTTTCTTGAATCAATTCCCGCAGCATGCTCACCGTTACAGGGAATACCCAAGTACCAGCCTTTGTCTGAAGGCTGTTGACTAATGAGTGGCACCTAACTGTGTGCAAGCCCCATACCCTGTGATTACTCCAAAAGAAAACCTCAGGAGTGCAAAGTAAAAGCAGTATCATTGGAGTTACAGGCAGCCTGGGATGTTTATCTGAGCTCTAGGAGTCGTTTAGACAGAGAGAGAATTTTGTTAACCATTCTCTTTCTTTGTGACATGCTGAGAGATACTTAAGAGATGATGGCTTCTCTGCTGTTAAGGTGGTCTGAGTTCTGTCAGGTCCCTTCTCACATGCAACAAGTGACAGGCTTTGCAAGGGGGTTGGACTCAATCATCTCTGGATATGCCTTTCAATCCCTTGCCTTCTGTGATTCTGTGACAAGAGGAAACAGCCTTAAATTGTGCCAGGAAGTGGTATTTCAGGTGGGATGTTAGGAAAGATTTCTTCATGGAAAGGGTTCTCCAGCATTGGGACGGGCTGCCTGTGGGGGTGGTGGAGTCACCATCCTCTGGAGGTGCTTAGATGATGTGTGGATGTGTTGCTCAGGGACATGGTTTAGTGGTGCTGGTCATGGGATTGTGAGTTTATGTTGAACGCTATCTCAGAGGTCTCTTCCAGCCTCAACAGGTCCATGATTCTATGGTTTTTATAAACTGCTTTACAAGTAAAGTGTAGGAAAGGTGCAGATCGTTTGGCTTATGGATTTATCCCACTTTTTATTTAACCATCTTGCTGCCAGCTGCAATTCATGAGTTGCTCTTATCTTGGATTGAGTGATTCAGAGCATTGAGTCTTGATCTACAAGCAGGGTTGCTGAAGACCTTTGAAAAAGCAAAGGAAAAGGGGTCCTTTGCTCTGGCAGAGTTGTGCTTTCAGTTTGAAGGTAAACAGCTCCACTGTTTGTTGTCACAAATTCTGTCTCACTAAAGTTTAGAAGAGTCATTGGTGGAAGGGGGAAATAAAACATCTGTCACCTGCTGGAGATAGAAAATAAATCAGCTGAGCTGAAACAAAAAAGGCTGTTCTTTGTGAATCCTGCAGTGCTGATCGTGAAAAACATTCCTATCACTTCACATAAATCTCTTTTGGGGGAGCATGGATGAAATTCAGCAGTAGAGGAGGTTTGGTTTGCCCTTCCTGGTCTTCCCTGCATATGTGGCTGTGATAATTCATCAACAGATTTCTTCTGGCACTCTTGTACTGGGAAGTCTTACTGTGATGATTGGCTTGGGTTTTAGGGGCAAGGAGTGGGCTGGAAATTCAATTACAGCAGGGAAAAGCAGGCAACATCCCAGGGAGACTGAATGCTGCTTTCGTTTTGCTTTGCAATCCTCTGTTCTGAGCTGTAGCAGGTGCCTGCCCCACAGGGCTGTCTTGGTAGCCTTGGCAATCCTTGATTTCTCTAAACTGGTGTTTTCTTTCCCCTTGTACAGGGCCTATGCAGAAGACTCATCCTCTGTAAAACATGATCCGAGGACAGAGGCAAGTGAGAAGATGAAGCAGGAGGAGGAGGAGAGCAGCAGCGGAGAGGGTGGAAAGGCTGTTGCACCAGGTGATGAGGAGGCTCAGCCAGAAGGGAAGAAGAAGAAGCGTTCTGGGTTCAGGGACCGTAAGGTACAAATCCTGGGTGTGTTACACCTGCAGCCATTGCACAGCAATGAAGAAAAGTGGAAAACTTGCAGAAGAGCTGCTTATTGTACAGCAGGGGTATGGAGTCAGGTTTTGATGGAGGGACAACACAGCAATAGGCTGCCCAGAGAGGTGGCAGCATCTCCTTCTCATTCAAAACCTGTCTGGATGCCGCTCTGTGTAGCCTGCTCTAGGTGAACCTGCTCTGGCAGAGAGGTTGGACTAGATGCTCTTCACAGGTCCTTTTCTACCACTACCAGGCTGGGTTTCTGTGTGATTTTGCTCTGTATTTGCCTTTATTTTCTAAGGTATCTTACTGGGTTTTAACCTTCTTTTTTTTTTTTTTTTGTTGGTTTTTTTTTTTTTTTTTTGTTTTGTTGGGGTTTTTTTTGGTTTTTTTTTTGCATCTTCCTTTGATTCTTTGGGTTGAAACTTGTTTATTTGGAAAGCACCATACAGTGATCCTCTGAAGTGGAGACCTTTTCTGATCTCAGTATACTTGAATATCTGAGAAGTGACTGACATAGAAACTGAGGCTCCTACCTTTGTCTCTTAATATCATAGAATGCACTGGGTTGAAAGAGACCTGTAAAGACCATGTAGTACAATCCCCTTGCACTAAGCAGGGACATCCCCAACTAGATCAGGTTGCTCAGAGTCTCATCAAGCCTGATCTTGAATATCTCGATTCAAGGAGATATTCCAGGACCTTTGGGCCTCAACCACCACCTTGGGCAATGTGTTCCAGTGTTCCACCGCTCTCATGGTAAAGAACATATTCCTAACATCCAATCTAAATCTCCAGATTTCAAACTATTACCCCTCCTCCTATCACTGCAGACCTTTGTAAACAGTCCCTTTCCAGCCTTCTTGTAAGCCTCCTTCAGGTACTGGAAGGCTGCTATTAGGTCTTTCTGGAGCCTTCTCTTCTCCAGGCTGAACATCTCCAGCTGTCCTAGCCTCTCTTTGTACGAGATGTGCTTCAGCCTACTGGAGCACGTTTTTGCCCCTTCTCTGGACACTCTCCATCAGGTCCATGTCCTTCCTGTATTAGGGTTCTAGAGCTGGACACAGTAGTACAAGTGAGGTTTCAACAGTGCAGAGGGGCAGAATCATCTCTCTTGACCTGCTGGCCATGCTTCTTTTCATGCAGGCCAGGATGTCATTGGCATGGAGGGCTGCAAGTGTACATGGAAGTCAATGCGTACTAAGTAATGAATCAGTACAAAAGCTTTAAAACCATCAAGGGCATCCAGTATATGTCTCAGTGGGTCCATCCGTTCACCTGTGATCATGCAGTGTATGGAGAAAGAAGCAGAGGATGAGTGTGAAAGGGAAGGTTATCGTAAAGGCTCATTTGAATTTTTCCATTATTTATTGAAATACAGCCTCACCTAATTCACAGTTAGTTGTGTCACTTTCTTGATGCTTATGCAGTTTTCTCAACAGGAGGAGAGATTGAGTGATTAACTGTGTTGTCAACTTGCGATCTGCCTTCACTGTTGGGCAATCCTGAGAGATTTTGGGCTCCTCAGAACTGTTTGACAACTAGTTTGCTACGATCTGCAACCAGTGTTATTACAAGATGTACAATTTGCTCTGATGGAAAGTTCTGTAACGGAGGGCTGGCAGACAGTAGTATTTTATTCCTTTAAACCTGTCTGGATGGCAGTTTTATTGGGCTGTGTTTGATGATTTAATACCCTGACAGTGCCAAAGAAGAGAATGGGAATATATGCTCTTTGCAGTTCCTTTCTGTGTGATTTGCTTGTGATAATTATTCTTAAGTCAGTATCCTGGAGGCTGCATCTCATTAGCTGTTAAATTGTGGCTAGTCATACTGAGTGGCTTAACGGCTTTTTGTTACAAACGAAGAGCTGTTGCATTGGAAGCTGCTGAATCATAATCCATTCTTGGTTAGAAGAGATTATGCAATTTGGCATTTCAAGTGCCTCATGGTATTTGGGGCTTCAAACTCTCTCTGTTGTGACATGATGGTGAAGTTATGTTTTAAGATCCTACATTGAGGTGCTCAGAATTGTCCAGGAGTATGAATTCTTGGCTTCTGCTAATTTTTTTTTGGCAACTGGGTGCCAGGTACTCTGGCAGCTTCAGGAAAATCTTGAGTCTCAAGAGAAGAGGGTTGTTTTATTCCAGTGTCAGCAGCTGGAGACAGGTTGCAAAGAGGAAAGAAACAATTCACCTTCATCCACAGTCTGAAGAACACGAATTTGTTGATAGAGAAAATGTAATTATTTGTGCGGCTGGTTGCTTCTAGCTAGGGAAGCCAGAGAATGTTTGTTTGCAGGTGAGGACTTTTATTCTAGTGGAGAGATGTGCCTATGCTGACCAGCTCTTTCCCTCCCATAATAGGCAGGGACAAATTTGTTCACGCTTTCCAAACAAGACTTGAGCCAGGCATGGAGGGGTGCCCAAGAGCTCTGTGGAATTGATGTATATCCACAGCTTTCCTTCCTCCTACTCAGAAGCAGCAATTTCAGCAGGGAGAGCACTGTTTAAAACAAACTTCACTATCTTTTTGTCAACATCAGCCCTTTTTGCTCCAGCCTTGAGACAAGATGTACCTCCTGTGACCTCAATTTCAGCGTTGTTTTTGCTTCATTGAATCCAGGCTGGACCTGGTAGTCTCCTGGGTGCCAGACTCTCTTTGTTTGAGCAGCTCCGTTGTGGGCTTGGTGTTTGATCAGTGGTTTCCCTAGTGAGTCATCTGAGGAGGTATGCTTGAATGTTTCCAACTCAGATGACAGAAGGTGGTGTGCCCCAGCTCTTGCCTCAAAATCAGGGTGGCTCCCAGGATGTGCTGCTCCCCTAAAGAGTTACGTAGCACCTCAGAAATTCCTGACTCATTCTATGTGTTTCTTAAAACAAACACACACCACCCACGGTAAAAACCCTTTCCAACTCTTCCCCTAATGAATTGAAAATCGTGTGGGGTTTTCCTTGAGGGGGAAAAAAAATCCTAAATAAGCTTAATTGAAAGTGTTTAGCACTTGTTTGTTATCCTAATGCTGCTTTTAATCGAGATGATGATTAGTGGTGAAATGATAAATTAGGCATGACATTGCTGTTTTGGGTAGTGATTCAGTGAAGAGGAAGCTGAAATACAAATCAACCCAGCATCTGCTGGGGCTGGGCTGAGATGTGGATGGTTCCAGGGCATGTGGTGTTTTGCAGCCTGTGCACTTGTATTGGCCTTGCCTACATAAGGGAAGGAAAGGAGAAGATTGTTTGGAGGGCTTTTGTAGTTTGAAAGCTAATGAGCAGCAACACATGATATGAGTGGGCTGAGATGTTAATAAGTTTGCTCCAAGAGTCTGCATGCAGCGTTAGGACTGCTTTATCAAGACTGACTTGCAGTGTTTACTGGATCCTGCAGATATGCTGCCTTGGGAGTGCTTGTCCTGCTGAGACTTCATTTTGGCATGCAGTCCAGGAGGAAACCCAAAGAACCTTAATCTGATTAATTTACCCAGCTAAAATGTGCATGGTGGACTTGGGCTGCCAGGGATTCCCTTCTGCCACACACTCAGGGAGGCCCTGGTGATGCTTTGGAAGTGAATTGATATGTTAATTAGGAGGTTTGATTTCATGTCTACACAGGGTGTAATTTTTTTCTTGTTAACCTGAGGCTTAGCATAAACATTGTCTGTCTGGAGAGCAGCTTTGCTCTTGTAGAGCAATGGGGATTACTTGCTTATCTTTCACCTGCAGTAGACATTCTCTTAATAAATGTCAAAAAGGGACTTTTTTGGTTTTGGCCACAGAATCTTTCTGGAGGCCCCTGGTGACATGAGGCTGTGATTCTGGGGGCAGGCTGAGAATTTTTGGCTGTTCTCTGTGTCAAATTCTGGTGTCCTCAACACAAGGAGGACATCACGCTGTTGGGGTAGTCCACAGGAGGCCCACAAAGATAATCAGAAGGCCAGAATTACCTCTACTATGGGAGCAGGCTGAGAGAATTTGGGCTACAAGAAAACTGGGGGGAACTTTTCAAAAGGACTTGTAATGATAGAATATGGGGCAATGGCTTTGAGCTGGAAGAGAGCAGATTTAGAGTGGATATTGAGAGGCAATTCTTTCCAGTGAGGATGGTGAGACACTGGAACAGGTTGCCCAGGGAGGTTGCGGATGCCCCCTCTGTGGAGAAGTTCAAGGCCAGGTTGGATGAGGAGCCTGGTCTAGTGGAAGGTGTCCCTGCCATTGGCAGGGAAGTTGGAATGAGATAATCTTTAAGGTCCCTTCCAACCCAAATGATTCTATGATCAGGGACTGTTAGAAGAGGTCATGGGAGGAGGAAAGACTTGTCTGGGGTGATTTTATTTCCAGATGTTTATGAAGCAGTGAGGGAAAAACCTCACAAATTATGTGTGTGCCCCCAAATTCCGTACACATGTGCTTTCAACTCCACATTTGTATAGTGAGAATAGGTCACTGATGTTATCATCCACTATGTGTTTAGCTCTCAGGCTTGAATAAATGAGTTGTTCTCATTTGCAGGGTCTTTACTGTTCCCTTCTTGACGTGGCTTCATGTTCAATATAGCCTTGAAGTCAGAGGGCGTATTTGTTAGGTTTTGCCAGCTGATTAGATCATGTCAATGAAAAAGAGGTAATTGTGAGTTCAGCTGCAGGCAAAAGGGAAGACAAAGAAGTAGTTGCTGCATTTGCTCACTTTTTGTTGGAAAATTTGAGGAAGAAATGTGATGAAAGCAGCCTGTGAAATACTAAACGAGTGGTTTAGATTCAACTTTTTTTTTTTTTTTTTTGGTCTAGACTATGATTTATTCAAGGCTCATGTCCCTCACAGTTTTTCAAGATTGTGTTTGTTCTGAAAGTTGTAGCCTTGTGCTTGTCACAGCTCATTGCTGGAACACTCAAGGGTGCAGACATTTGACAGTAGCTGACCGAGAAACTTTGAGTAGCTGTGTGCAATCACGTTCCCTTTTGGATCTGAAACTCCAACCTCTTACCAGGTAATGCCTGTTTCTTGTACTGCAGTAGGATTGGAGCAGCTGTTTTGAGCTTTTGTGGAGACGGGAGATCAGCTTTCTTCAGCCAGACATGGCAGACTTTGCCTCAAAAGGTGAAAGTCATGATACATCTTTAATTTCCTGCTTTGCTGTCTGCTGCTGCCTGAGAGAGTCAGCTTTCCATCTGCTGCACACTTAGGTCCTGCTTTTATGAAGGCGTTCGGCTGCGTTTGTTGGCGGGGAGGAAGCCCCAGACCGCTTCTGTGATCTCATGAAAGCACAGACTGCATGGGGACAACCTCTGGGTTTGCAGGTCTATGCAGAGTAGTTGTGCTGCATCCTGAAATAGGAGATCTTTTTATAGGTGGTGGTGTTAGTAAGCTTTCATGAGCCTGTCCACGTTGCCTTGGGAGCAACTTGCTAGGTGACAATGTAGTTGAAATGAGCTGGCCCAGCACCCTGTCAAGCTGAGTCTTAAAACTGTCCAGTGTAGGGGAATTCACTGCTTCCCCTGGGAGATGATTTCACTGCCTGACTGTAATAATCTAGTGAAGGGGTGCTTAGGTTCTGTTGCAGGCAACGATTGTAGTGGAGTTGAGGATGCAGCTCGTATCTGAATAGAGTGTTGGAAAATTGCTGTGCCCAAAGTAAAAACAAAATGTAGACTATTGAGCATTAATAAAGCAGAGGCCTTGAGGATTACCCTGAGCTTGGGGATAAGAAAGAGCTGGCAGTGAAGCTGATGGACTGGCAGGGAGGAGCCTTCATAAAGAGGTCAGGCAAGGAACAACAATGATTGTACTCCAAAAAGTGAGGAGAAAAGCACCTGACAGCAGCAGGCCTGACAGTAGCATCTTAGGTAGATCATAAAATAGACGTGGCGAGAAGCCTCACTGCAGGTGTGAAGTCGAATGGGATAAAATGAAACCTGGCTTTGCTGGTGTTAGTGTTGGTTTCTCTGGTGTGTCAGTGGAGTTGCTGAGGAAAAGAGATGCCACTTGGCAAGCAGCGCTGAAAGAAAGCATTTGACAGTGCCTTGCAAATGCTTCTTTCACAGGCTGGGAAACTATGAAGTAACTTAAAGCCTCAGACAGACGAGAGTTTTAGCTAGAAAGCAGGCTAAGTGGAAGGATGTCATGGATGGAGGGAGCTGCTGGTCATGGTCTGTGGTGTCTGATCTTGGCTCTAGCCTTGCAAGTGATACTGCGGCTGGTTTTAGTTGTCTTGCTTGAAGTTAAAAATACTTAACGATGTTTTTTGGCTGATCAAGATGTTTATTCATTAGATCAGGTCATGCTACAGGAAGTAATGAGATATGAACCTGCAATCACAAGTCAAAGGATCACTTTGGCCTAGCAAGTTCCTGCCTGCCAGGTGGGACCTGTAGACAGACAGATGCAGCTGGCAAGAGCTGAGAAAGTTCATGTTGTTACCTACTATGGTTGAGCTAACAGCAGCTTTTTAGTGAACCTGCCTTGGACTTGATGATCTCCAGAGATTACTCCCAACCCCTACCATCCTCTAATTCTGTAGCTTTGCAATTGTTCTCAATCCAGCTCCCTTATCTCTGGAGGACTTTGTGGACTGAAGCAATAAACCCAGGGTTGGGTTGTTGATAAGAGGTGCAAAGGCTAGTGGCAAAAGAGACTAGGGACAAAAATCTGTGCAGGTGGCTGCAGGGAAGAGAGAGCTGATTGTAGTGGTTGATGCAAGGACATCTCTGAATTATGGAAAAGCTATGGTGTTGTTAAGAGTGAGGAGAATGCTTTAGGTATTGAGATGACAGATAATGTTGTCTTTGGGTGCATTTGCTGGAGATCTGAACTGGAACAAACACGGAGAGAGGATTTCTGCTCTCCTAGTTGCTTTACCAAAGCCTGGCTTGGGACATTAAAAGCCTTTTGTTTGTTTTATCCTGGAAATACGAAAAACTAGAGAGGGTTTTTTTCTGCCTGATAAAAGTCAGCTTATGGACAAGGCTGAAACACTACCAAAGCCTTAAATGATCTACAGCTGCCTTGGCAGTACCCTTGATCTTGTCTGTTCTCTTCCAGCAGATCACTGAGTGGTTGTTTGGTGTGGGTGTTTTCTTTTCTCCGGTGGCTCTTGGCCAGAAGTATGGAAGGTTTCAAGTACACTGTAGACTGTTAAACATGGTGCATAATGCAAGAAGAAAAAGCTGGGCTAAGTAGGAAAGTTTTCTGCTCTGATACATTATGAAGTGCAGGTCTTTGTGCCCTTTCCCTTGAGGCCTTATGGTGTGATTTTTGTTTACAAAAGCTTTCTGTTCCTTTCGATTAATTCCAGTTGTGTCTTGGGGAAAATGGTTCTAGGTAGAAAATAATCATTACTGACAGAGTTAGCAAGTGGCAGATTGGGGGGGAGAGGAGGACTAAGTAAAGAACGTTTGTGCAACGTTTTGCCAACATGATAGAAGAGGGGAAAAATGAGGTTGGGTGTCTGAGCAACCAGCTGCAGCTCCAAGTAGTTTTTCCCAAGACTCAGATTGAAGGTAGAGATCTCTCCCAGCTCTCCAAGACTTCTTTTTTTCTTCATTTGTTAATCACAAATCAAAACCTGTGCTTAGAATGTTGTGCTGTTTTGGATTCACGTATGTGATGCTAATGTTTTTGGGGTTTTTATGTTCATGTTTCAAGGCACCTTCAGGGATTTTGTTAATTTGTTTGCCTTCTGCCATCCTCTAGAGTCAAATCTTGTCAATAGTTTTGATCAGTGGATCCTTTGTGTTTGCTCTTAATACCGAGCTGATATTTCTGACTTTCCTGGTAGCTCTGAGGTTGAGGAGAGAGTTTTTTGAGCTTTCAGCATTATTTCTTTCAAGTGTTGTGCTGCTGCAAAGTTGCTGCTAATGTAGGTGTTGAGGGAGGAACACTCCTGCCCCTCTACTCTGCTGTAGTCAGGCCTCACTGGGA
This sequence comes from Psilopogon haemacephalus, assembly GCA_013396835.1. NCBI lineage: Eukaryota > Metazoa > Chordata > Aves > Piciformes > Megalaimidae > Psilopogon > Psilopogon haemacephalus. The sequence continues at coordinate 215,710 of VWZI01019133.1, read as the reverse complement.
GTGCTGTGTCCAGTTCTGGGCTCCTCAGTTCAAGAGAGATGGGGAACTACTGGAGAGAGTCAGAGGGATGGCTATGGGGATGATTAAGGGAATAGGAAAGGTTGAGAGACCTGGGGCTGCTTAGCCTGGGAAAGAGCAGCCTGAGGGGAGATCTGATCAATGTTTACAAATACCTTAAGGGTGGGTGTCAAGACAGTGGGGCCAACCTCTTCACCAGTGCCCACTGATAGGACAAGGGTATGAACTGAAACACAGGAAGTTCCACCTCAACAAAAGGTGCTGGAGCCCTGGAGCGGGCTGCCCAAAGAGGTTGTGGAGTCTCCTTCTCTGGAGAGATTCCAACCCCTTCTGGACATTGTGATCCTGAGCAACCTGCTGTGGATGACCTTGCTTTGAACAGCTGACTTTGACTGGATGATCTCCAGAGGTCCTTTCCAAACCCTGTGATTCTGCAAACCATACACATCTCATGCTAGTTTAACTTAATTTCCAGGTGATGGAATATGAGAACAGGATCAGAGCCTACTCCACACCGGACAAAATCTTCAGATACTTTGCCACTTTGAAAGTGATAAACGAGCATGGGGAATCGGAAGTGTTCATGACACCTCAGGACTTCGTCAGATCCATAACACCCAATGAAAAGCAACCAGAAAGTAAGTGATGTCTGTGCTGTAAGGAGTGGAACTAATACAGGGAAAAGGAATAAACCCTCCAGGCTCTGCTTACCTAATCTGTAAACATGATAAAATTGTAGACTGCTTTGAGTTGGAAGGGACATCTAAATCCAACCCGCTCGCAGTCAGCAGGGACATCTGCAACTACAGTGGGTTGCTTGGAGTCCCAAACAACCTGCCCAGGAAAGGTTCCCAGGATGAGACTGCTATCACCTCTCTGGGCTACCTATGACAGTGTGAAAAATGTCTTCCTTCTCTCTAGTCTCAGTCTTGCTCTTTTAGTTCAAATCATCACCCCTTATCCTGGTACAACAGGTCCTGCTAAAAAGATTGCCTCTAGCGTTCTGATTGACCCCTTTAAGTATGGAAAGTTAAGGTCTCCCCAGAGCCTTGTCTGCTCCAGGCTGAACAACCTCAACTATCCAGCCTGGCCACACAGCAGAGGGCTTTGAGCCTTCCCATCATTATTGTGTGCCTGAGGACTGGAGGAGAGCCAACCTCAGTCCAGCCTTCAAAAAGGGCAAGTAAGAGGTTCCAGGGAACCGTTTACCAGTCAGCCTCACCCCTACCCTTGGAAAAATGATGGAGCAGCTCCTTCTGGAGAGTATCTCAAGGCACTTGGAAGAGAAGAAGGTTATCAGGAGTAGTCAGCATGGATTTACCTAGGGGAAGTCATGCTTGAATAACCTGATAGCATTCTATGATGACATAACTGAATGGGTAGATTCAGGGAGTCCAGTGGATGTAGTCTACCTTGACCTTAGCAAGGCCTTTGACACTGTCTCCCGTGACATCCTAGTGAGAAAGCTCAGGAAGGGTGGGATGGAAGAGCAGACAAGGAGGTGGATTAGGAACTGGTTACAAGATGGAGTTCAGAGAGTGGTGATCAATGGTGCCAGGTCCAGCTGGAGAGCTGTAACCAGTGGAGACCCCCAGGGATCAGTGCTGGGTCCAGTCCTGTTCAATATCTTCATCAATGCCATTGATGAGGGGACAGAGTCTGTTCAGCAAGTTTGCTGATGACATCAAATTGAGAGGCTTGGCTGATACAACTGAAGGCTGTGCAGCCATCCAGGGAGACCTGGACAGACTGGAGAGCTGGACACAGAGGAACCAAATGAGGTTCAACAAGGACAAGTGCAGAGTCCTGCACTTGGGAAGGAATAATAAACTGTACCAGTACAGGTTGAGAGGTGATCTGCTGGAGAGCAACCCTGTGGAGAGGGACCTGGGAGTGCTGGTGGATAACATCCATGGGACAGCAATGTGCCCTTGTGGCTAAGAGGGCCAGTGGGATCCTGGGGTGTATTAGGAAGAGTGTGTCCAGCAGATCAAGGGAGGTTCTCTTCCCCCTCTTCTCTACCCTGGTGAGACCCCCATCTTGAGTATTGTGTTCACTTTTGGGCTCCCCAGTTTAAGAGGGACAGAGATCTGCTGGAGAGAGTCCAGTGGAGGGCTACAAGGATGATGAGGAGACTGGAGCACTGCCTGATGAGGAGACACAGAGGGACCTGGGGCTTTTTAGTCTGGAGAAGAGAAGACTGAGAAGGGATCTAATAAATGTTTATAAATATCTGAAGGTTGGGTGTCAGGTGGGTGGGCACAGGCTCTTCTCACTTGCTCCTTGTGATAGGACAAGGAGCAATAGATGTAAGCTACAGCACAGGAGGTTCTACCTCAATACAAGGGGGAACTTCATCACTGTAAGGGTCACAGAACACTGAAATGGGCTCCCCAGAGAGGTTGTGGAGTCTCCTTCTTTGGAGACTTTCAAGGCCCATCTGGATGCATTCCTCTGTGACCTGAGCTGGATTATGGTCCTGCTCTGGCAGGGGGGGTTGGACTTGATGATCTCCTTAGGTCCCTTCCAACCCCTGACATCCTATGAACATCTCCTCTGGCCTCGCTCCAATAGGTCCTTGTCTTCTGTGCTAAGGACTCCAGAGCTGGTCTCAGCAGAGCAGAGGGGCAGAATCCTCTTCCTCCCTCGACTCCTTGTGCTGCTGGAGGTTAGCCCAGAACATGGCTAGCTCTGGGCTATGAGTGCACAGTGTTGGCTCATGTCCAGCTTTTCATCCACAAAAAAGACTGAAAGATTGCCTTCAGTGCAAACATTTTAAGAGCTGTAAGGAGATTGCTTTAGCAAGAAAAAAATCAGAATAAAAGGCTCCAAGCAGTCCTCTGTCCCCAGCTGAGTTGTGATGCTGCTGGTCAGGGTGCAGCTCACCTCCGGCAGTTTCAAATTCTCTGTCCCTTGCAGGGAAACTCATCAGCTGTGGTAGTTGTCTGAAGTTTAACAGTCAACAGACAGAAGAACTGGGTTTTTGGTTTTTTGTTTTGTTTTTTTTTTCTCTGGCAAGCAGTGTCTTGAGCATTTGGTCAGAGATTGGATTTTGAAGGAAGGCAGGAGGGTTTTGTCTGTCTCCTGATTTGGAGAACGTTCTTGTTTTGGGAGAGCTGTGGGAGATCAGGTTTCTTGGCCTCCCACAGTGCATCTCAAAGAATAAAAGAGGCTTTTGTCAAATTAAAACTCTTGTCTGCAGGCTTTAATGAAGACTGTCAGCCCCCAAATGTTAACTTTTTGAGAGTGGGGTTTATGTGCAAACTGTGAAACTGTTTGGCTATCTTGCATGACAGCTGCTAAATAAATACCATGTACACTTGTGCTTAGAGAACAAGAGTGTGGAGTGTGTTCAGGAAAGGAGGAAAAATAATTCTGGCTTTAGTGTTAAAAGCATGATGGTGAATTAATTAATAACTAGCTTTCCATCAGGTTCTGAAAATGCCTCTAATTCTTGTATGAATTATATGGTTTCATCTTAAATGAAGAAGCAATTTGAGAAATAACCAGAAGATTGTGTTTGTTTCTTCAGTACAGGAAAGGGCCCTACAAGAAGGTTGCAGAGGGACTGTTTATGAAGGCCTGGAGTAATAGGATGAGGGGCAGGCGTTTGAAATTAGAGAGAAGTAGATTTAGACTGGATGTTAGGAACAAGTTCTGCACCATGAAAGTGGTGGAACACTGGAAAAAGTTGCCCAGGGAGGTAGGGATCTTTCCCTAGGGGATATTCAAGGTCAGGCTTGACAAGACTGAGCAACCTGATCTGGTGGAGGATGTCCCTGCGAAGTGCAAGGGAGTCAGACTAGGTGACCTTTGGAGGTCCCTTCCAACCCAACCCGTTCTGTGATAGATGCTGAAGTTGTATGTCACCATCTTACCTGTGTGAAGCTCCTGCAGTTGTTGCTTTGAAAAGCAGTAGCACCTGGTTGAGTGTGAGCTTTCCCATGTAATTAAATTGATTTTTGTCAGCTAGATTAAAAATAGAAAATATCTGATGTTTTCATTTCAAAACCTGTAGTTCTGGTTTGCTTCCTCCATGGAGTATACCTGCTTGTGTGTTTTGAAATGTTTTGGAAACAACTAGAAGAGTGCTCAGAAAACATCTGCTTTGAAGACAAGCTAAAGTCACTAATGGGAAATAATTTGTCAGCTTTAACAACCAACTTCCCATTGTAACCATCATTATCCTGGGCAGGTGAACTGCTAAAGTGCCCCCAGTGAAGCCTATCTTGCCCTTAAGTGCCTGCAAATGCTGCTAGTCAGTGACACAAAGAAGCCTGCAAAGGAAGAAAATTGCAGTGCTGCCTTTGGTGGTGCTCACAGGTGCTCTTGGAGAGTGGAATAAGATGGAAATTGGGCTTTGGCTGCCCATCAGCAGGCAAAGCAGGAAGATGGGCTTCATAGATTTTTCTGGTTTGAAAGTCTGTCTTGAGAACCATTATCATCATGCACTTGGTTCTAGACAAATCTGCTGCCAGGATGGGTGTTGCTTATGAGTGCTGTACCCCATGGCAATCACAGAAAATGTGGTTTTTAATACATAACAAACAGTAGGAGAGGAAGACACAGTAAAATCAAAACAACAATAGCCTTGCACCTGAATGCTTTAAAAGCTGGTAGTTAAAAAGAGAAGATAGGTCTGATTTCAGCCCCAGAATGTACAGGAGGACAAAGACTGCTACCTGCTGGCAGGTCTGTTGCTCTACTTCACAGCTGTTTGGTACTTTTGACTTCCAGGATAATCTCAGCTATGGGTTAGTAGGGAAATGCTGGGGCTGCTTTCTCTCTTAGTCGTGACTTGGGTGAATCCTCTGCCAGGGCTGGTGCATCCTTGTAGTGGGTTTGCAGTAACCTGCCCCCCCACCTTTTAGAACCCCGGCTAAAACTCAGAAAAACACACTGGAAGTTAATAAATGAAGCTTTATATTTACAGCAATGCAAATATACAAGCAAATATTTACAAGATATAACAGATATTTACAGAAATATACAGTAGAATAGAAATACAGACATCACACCCCTCCTGGAGACCAAAATCCCCAGGAGAGGGAAACCAAACCCCCCTGTACCACCTCTTCCTCCTCCCCCCAGCTTTATCTCACCACTTGATGATGTTGCAGATAAGCTGAAGCTTTCATCCCAGGATGTTTTTTGGGATAGTGATGTAGCCTGGAGAGCTCCCTAGGGATCCCCAGCTAAGGTAGTGATGTAGCCTGCTGTGACTGTACTAGCTCAGCTGGTTAATCATAGAATCATTTTGGTTGGAAGAGACCTTTTAAGATCAAGTCCAAAGCAGCATTGGCAAGTTTACCACTAGACCTTGTTCCTCAGCACAATATTTACATGTCTTTGAAATCCCTCCAGGGATGTGGGCTCAACCACTGCCCTGGGCAGCCTGGTTTGGGACTTGACTACCTTTTCAGGGTAAGATGCTTGAACTGAATTGGGGATTACTTTCTACAGCCACAGTCTCACCAAGGTTTTCCATAAAGTGTATTTGAGGGATTTGTGCTGCAAAGCAGTAGATTTCCAGTGAATTAATGCAGTCTTGCATAAGCAACCGGAGAGGCAAGGAGGACAGGGGATGCTCTGTGTGCTCAAACTGCTGGTCATCATTTCAGTGAATAATTTCTTGCTAATGTGCCTGCCATTTTATGGAGAGAAAATGCTGCAGAGTGAAAGTGATGTGGAGCAGTGAAGTAGCCGAGTGCTAATCTGCCACAAGGTATCTTATGCCTGGTTCATTTTTATGGATTATGCAGGAGAACCCTTGATTTATTGTCCGTAAAGTGTCAACCTAATTCTAGGCTGCATTTTGCTGGCTTGGCTAGAATGAATGCCAATTCATTAGTTCCTGTGGATTGCTTTTTCTTAGTACTTCAGGAAAACTTCTGCTGTTGTGTTCTGCAGTAGACAAGATGTACTTAAGGGGCAACACGTTCATGCTGAGCTTGGAAGGTGTCTGGCAGTATAAGCTAAGGGATGGCATTCAGCTTGGAAGCTGCTTTAAAACAACAACAGAACCGTTTCTTTAGGTGCTATCTGGAAGTCCAAGCACCAACAGAAGTGTGGGCAGTGATATCTACTCCCTGCAGTCCTCAGTTGTGTTCTTCCTCCCACCTCCTCTGGTAGCTTAGAGGTTGCTCTGCTCCAAGGCTGGATGAACAGGGAGGGTTGCTTTGCACTTGGCCCTTGCTTGGTACCCCAGCCCAAAGCCAGCTAAAAATACTACGTGTCTGGTGGCAAGGGTTTGCAGAATCCCTCTTTTAGATGTTGCAGCTCTTCAAAGGCAGGTGAGCTTTCCCTGAAAAAGGCTTATGAAGCCATGACAGCAGGAGTCAGAGCTGTCTGATACTTGCAGGTCGTTGCTGGCACATTCCTCTGTGCCACACATTCCTAGCCCTACCTAGGTGATGGCCTGAATTAATGTTTCCACATGTTTGGACCTGCTTACTGGTGGCCTACTGAGTCCTCTTCTCTTGCCTAGTCTCCAGGTTTCCTCAGTTCCCCCAATTTTCTCTGTTTCCATCCTGCACAGGTTGTTTTCCTGAGGAAAGTGAGTATTTCAGGGCAGCCTGGACTGAGAAGTAGCTGCTTCTCAGCTGGTTTGAGGACTTTTTGCCTTTGCAGTGAGGAATAACAGAAGTGAAGAAAAGCTTCATAGCTTGTCACAGCATGCTGTAGTGAAGACGACTTCTACCCAAACCAGTCTTCCTCTTCCATCCCAGCGTTAACCTTTGTGGTTAACCCTAACTCCTGCCACACAAAAGAAACCTTTCTAGATCTACCATCTATGCAGCAGCTCAAATATCTGAACTCTTGGAAATGCCACGGAAGTTTTTTCCTTTCAGTTTTTTGTTGTCTGCAAGAAGCCACGAGGATGGTATTGAAGCTTAGCCAGAAGCAGGAGCTGTGCCCCTGGAGCCTCTGTGTGCAGGCTGGTGTTAGAGGAGAGGAGCTGTGAAGGACAGGCAACCTGATTAAACTGCATGGTTGAACCTTGTTTTTTAAATGGTTTGTATTTTGTGTCTGGACTTCATGAGCAGCTGAGCACAAAGCTGGCTCCTGGATTGTTGCAGTAGTCAGAAGATTGTTTGTTATTTTGAATTAAGGTTGAAGAAAAGTGAGTCTGATCTCTTGTAGGCCACAAGTGCTTACCTGGTCTGGTGGGGAGGGGAGGTCCTACCTAGGCACATACAGATCTCTGAAGCTTTCAGCTAGGACATTTAACACCCAGAAGGAAACTAGAGAAGCTGTTTGTTGATGGAGTTCTGCAGTATCCACCAAATACATCTGCTGGAGAGGCCTTCAGGGAAAGAATGTGAGTGAGAGGGAGAGGCAATGTTGTGGTTATCTCCTGAACCAGGAGGCTGAATGAATGTTAGGTTTTGTGGGTGAAAATAGATCATTACTGGGCAAGAATCATCTTTTGAGCATGGAATGCCTGATGTGAGACCCAAGGAGCAAGTGAGAGGAGCATTTACATGCAGGCTGATGTGATAATTGTCAGAAGAAACAAATAATTAGAGGTTGCAGTGCAGATGATGAGTTGGTGTGGCAGATCAATTGAGTTATGAATGCACAACTCAGAGAGACTGACTTGCCCAGTGGAGGTGGGGGAGATAGAAGAGCACAAAGTAGTTCCTTGCACAGAACAGTTCTGGGTTTGAACACAAACCTGAGAGTGATGCCCCCTGAGAAATCTTAGGCAGCTCATTGTTTGCTTGCAGATTACATTTGGAATTTAGGAGAGAATGCAAAAATGGGAAGCTGGGCTGCAGCTCTGGAGGGGAAACTTCGTCCAGCATTTTCTTCTGCAACACAGCATGTTGCATGCCTGCTTAGCAGCCTCTTCTTCAGGCTTGGTAATTAGCCCTTTTGCTCGTCTACTTGCAAGAGAAAGAATCTATGTTTTATATCAAGCAACAGAAAGGGAAAAGCAGATGAAGAGTAAATGGCACCCAAATAATGTGACAAACCTGAGAAAGATACAAAGACTGAAAGGAGTTGAGAAGGTTTTTCTATCAGTGGAAAACTGCTGGCATCCCAGAGGAAATCAGGATGGTTTCTCAATTGATCTCAGCTGTGTTCTTGGCGGAATATAATTGTTCTTCTGAAAGCTCCGTTGTTAGATAGGTTTTAAAACTGCAATCTGTAATCTGCTGCTCATGGCTGCATTTTTGTACAGGATGACACAAAGAGCTTAGTAATTGTTTGGATATTTCTCGAGCGTGGTAATTAGTTGGTGAATCTGTGGAATGTGTATTTTTGTTGATCAATGGATACATAATAAGGATTTGCTTTTAGATTGGATTAGGGCTGAACAAGAGGAGCAGCAGGTTATTGTGTGGGTTTGCCCCACACAATTCCTTCTCCATTCGTTCATTCTCCCCAGACTAAAAGAAAGTAATAAACACACAGAATGTGGTTCTTCTCTTGAATAGAATCATGGAGTGATTGGGTTGGAAGGGGCCTCCAAAGGTCATCTAGTCCAAGCCCCCTGCAGTCAGGTTAGATCAGGTTGCTCCAAGCCTTGTCAAACCTCACTTTGGATAGCTCCAGGGATGGGGCCTTAGCTGTCTCCCTGGGCAACGTGTTCCAGTGTTCCACCACCCACATGGTAAAGAACTTGCTCCTAATATCAAATATTAAATCTGTTCTTCTAATTTCAAACTATTGCTTCTCATCCTATCACTCCAAGCCTTTGCAGACAGACCCTCTCCAGCTTTCTTGTAGGCCCTTTCAGGCTGCTAATTGGTCTCCCCAGAGCCTTCTCCTCTCCAGGCTGAACAACTCCAGTTTCCTCAGGCTGTCCTCATAGAAGACTTGTTCCAGCCCCCCAGTATAAGAATACCCTTTACCCACATTGTGGCAGGCAGTGAGTGTAAGTAATTTTGGTTTCTTTTGAACCATTTTTAGAGTGCAGAGCAAGTACCATGGCATGATTAAGAGAGGAGCCCTCCTTTTAGTAGTGGTGAGTAAGGGGTGCCAGCCTAATCTGAAACAACACTTGGAATGATATTACTTGTTGAGGACTCCGCAGCAGTCCTGCTGTTTGTTTTGGTTCTCTGATAGCACTTTAGGTGGTATTAGAATATGGAGGAGTAATACATAGTGGTGCTTACAGATTACAGGCAAGCTGGCCATGGTGAACCAATTTGGGAGATCATCTTTGGCACAGCTGAAAGTGAGCAGCTGGTGCAGGATCAAAAGGGGCTTTGATAATTATGAAGTTACAGAATGCTAAGTGTTGGAAGGGACTGTCAGAGATCAAGTCCAATTCTCCTGCCAAAGCAGGAACATTTAGAGCAGGTCACACAGGAATGCATCCAGGTAGGTTTTGAAGATCTCTAGAGGAGGAGACTTCACAACCTCTCTGTGCAGCCTGCTCCAAGACTGTCACCCTCACAACAGAAGTTTTTTTCTCATGTTGAGGTGGAGTTTCCTGTCCCAGGATATCACGGAAGAGACACTGGCCCCATCCTCCTGACAGCCACCCTTCAGATATTTGTAGACATTGATAGGGTCCTCTCTCAGCCTTCTGTTCTCCAGACAAGCAGCCCTAAGTCTCTCTGCCTCTCCTTGTAAGAGAGATGTTCCAGTGCCTTAACCATCCTCCTAGTCTTCCACTGAACTCAGTAGTTCCCTGTTCCTCTTGAACTGGGGAACCCAGAACTGTACACAGTATTCCAGATGTGGTCTAACTAGGGCAAATGTGTAGTGAAAGGTGAGGTGTGGTATGGTGTTTTGTGTAAATAAAAGGCTTGTTTTGGGGCAGGTCATGATGAAAACTCTGAATTTGAGCACAACCAAGCACCAAAGCCCGGATGCTGTGGGTGGTCACTGTGCAACCTTGGAGTAGCTGTGTCGCTTGTCACACTACTTTTAGTCCTAGAGAGGCTTTGTGAAGCAGCCAGGTATCTTCCTGAAACTATTCATGGATTTCATTAAAGGAAATACTTTAATCCATTTCTGGGAGAGCAACATTTCGGCCCCTGCTTTTCAGTGCAAGGTGGGAAAGCTCTTTTGAACTGTTAAAGGTGCCCATCTGCTCGTGTCCCTGCAGCTTGTTGGCAACAGCCCTGCCGGGGGATATTTATGTTATAAGCCTATCGCTTACAGACACTCCTGTGGTAGCTTTCACTTTGCACACTGTCTTTTGATTAGCAGAGTTGTAAGAGCTGGCATTCTTTCCTTTCCTTCTTCAGATGTGATGTGATTGTTCCCAGTCAGGCAGTGTTTCTATGTGATCTATGCAGGTGCCAAATTCCTATTGTAAATATCTTGAAGGAAAAGCCTTTGGGTGTTTGGGTTTTTTTTTTTGTTTTTTTTTTTAACAGCACAGAATTACAGAATGTTAGAGGTTAGCAGAGACATCTAAAGAAGTCCAACCACCCTGACAGACCTAGGGCAAGTCACACAGGAACAGGTTTGTTTTGAATGTCTGCACAGAAGATGACTCCACAACCTCTATGGGCAGCCTGTTCCAGTGTTCTGTCACCATCACAGTGAAAAAGGTTTTAATTTATGTTCAGCTGGAACCTCCTCTGCTCCAACTTGCACCTATAGCTCCGTGTCCTGTCATTGGACATCACTGAGCAGAGCCTGGTTCTGTCCTCCCAACACTGCCATTCACATCTTTATAAACATAAATGAGGTCACTTCTCAGTCTCCTCTTCTTCAGGCTATAGAGCCCCAGCTCGCTCAGCCTTTCCTCAGCAGGGAGATGTTCCACTGCCCTCAGCATCTTTGTAGCTCTGATCTGGACTTCCTTAAGCAGTTTCCTGAGGTCCTTTTTGAACTGAGTGGCTCAAAACTGGATGCAGTATTCCAGATAGGCCCTCACGAGGACAGAGTAGAGGGTGAGGAGAACCTCTCTTGACCTATTAACCACACCCAGGATGCCATTGGCCTTCCTGGCCACAAGGGCACACTGCTGCCTCACCATCATACTTCTGGCCACCAGGACCCCCAAGTCCCTTTCCCTTATGTTCTTCTTTATATTATATAATATAAAAGAAAAAAAAGAAAAAAAAAAAACAAAAACAAAACCACAAAACAGAACAAACTAGTACAGGCACTAGGGAACAATCTCTTTTTTTTCCCCTAGTGTCCTTTTGTCAGCTTTAAAGACTTGTGGACAAACAGCCAGGTAGATCCCATGGTGGTCATATGTTGGCAGTTGGACTTGATCTTGGAGGTCTTTTTTGCTCAAAACGGTTCTGTGATTCGAAGTCTATAAAAAATGTGTTACAAAAAGGGAAAGATGTGGACTAAAATTGTGTGCTTCGAAGGTATAAATATAATTATTCAGCTTTTGAATTGGCTTACTCTGTCAGGAGCTATGGAAAGGAGAATTTGATGGTGGGACTTCAGTGTGCAGCTCAGTTCAGGCAGCAGAGGAGAGGGGATATCACTGTGCGCGGCTGGGAGGAAGAGCAAGTGTAGAACACTGATATGGACCAGTACACTACTGCTTGCAATGAGTAACACTGCCTACCAGTGCTGATACAGTGCCATGGAAGCAGACAGCAGCAGGAGTGACAAATTTTTGTACTGCACTGACACATAAATATCTCTCCCTCATCTTGGAAACATGCACAAACCAAAGTTGTATGCTTGCTTCTCGTCAGATATGATTGTGTCAGAGGCTGATATGATAGAAATGATGAAAACTACATCTCTGTGACTGCTGTGGTGCCCTGGTCACTGTCTTCAGCAAATAAGGAATTGCTCAGAGCATATAAGCTGGCAGCTTCTACACCAGGCATAAGGGTTGGAATGCAGTTACCCAAAAGCCATATGTAAGTCAAGGTTCATTGCAGGAGGAGTCTGAGGCTACCCAGATGCTTGGGTGTTTTTTCCGTGTCTTCACGTTCCAAGCCATAGAAATTGAGGGAACACATGGAAACAAACAACTCCATGCTTAGGTAAATGTAGCTGGCCCAAACCTCCAGCCTGGAGGCAAACTCTTCTGGATTGACAACTGATTTCACCAGTGTGTTTTTCTTTTTCTGACTTCATCCTTGTAGTTTGTTGCTGTTAACTCTCATGATGCATTTCGTTTGCCTCCAGTCATTATCCTCATTGCCTCCCCTTTTGCCCACCTCCTTTTATCTATGGAGAGCATAAAGTTTGTGCTGCTAGTCTCTTCCTTTAGCACAGGTGCTGGTACTTGCACCTTTTTGGGTGTCTTCTGAGTGGTTTTAGTAGCTTTCTGTGTGTTCATACAGAATCAAATATCTATGATATACAATGATAGAGATCTTTTCTAATCTCTGTGATTCTAAGATCATCAAACCAATATTACCATGCCTGCTAAACCATGTCCCTGAGCACCGTGCCCATACATTGTTTGAATACCTCCAGGTACGGTGACTCTACCGCCTCCCTGGGCAGTCTGTTCCAATGCCTGACCACTCTTGCAGGAAAGGAATTTTTTCCTCAGGTACAACCTAAACCTCCTCCTGTGCAACTTGAGGTCATTGCCTCTTGTCCTATCACGTCTTACTCGGGGAAAAGACCACCCCCGCACCGCATTCCAACCTCCTTTCAGGTAGTTGTAGAGAGCAATGAAGTCTCCCCTTCTCTTCTCCAGGTTAAACGATCCCAGTTCCCTCAGCTGCTCCTCACCAGATCTCTTCTCCAGTCCCTTCACCAGCTTCATTGCCTTTCTCCAGTACCTCATTGTCCTTCTTGGAGTGAGGAGCCCAAAATTGAACACAGTAGTCAAGCCTTGGCTTCACCAGTCTGTATTGAAAAATACAATTTTTTTTCCATATAGATATATATGTATGTGTATATTATATATCTATATGAAAGAAAGTAATTATTAGTTCATCTTTTCTTGCTGCTCCTCTCCATGAGCATCCATTAACAGATTGCACTGGGTTGGAAAGGATCCTCAAAGGTCATCTTATCCAACCCCCTGCAGTCAGCAGGGAAACATCCAACTAGATCAGGCTGAATGGGGCCACATCAAGTTTGATCCTGAATGTTGGACAAGACCTCAACAACATTCCTCATTGTAAAGAACTTCCTCTTGGTGTGCAACCTAAATCTACTCTACTCCAGTTTCAAACCATTGCCCCTCATCCTATCACCACAAGCTCTTCTGAACAGTCCCTCTCCAGCCTTTCTGTAGGCCCCCTTCAGATACTGGAATGTAGTTCTAAGGTCTCCCTGAAGCCTTTTCTTCTCAAGACTGAACAATCCCAATTTCCTCATAGGAGAGGTGCTCCAGCCCTCTGATCATCTTTGTGGTCCTCCTCTGGACCCACTCCAGCAGGTTTACCTCTTCTGTTGGGAGCTCCAGAGCTGGTGTCCAGGAGCAGAGTGGCAGGATCACCTCTGTTCACCTGATGGCCTTACTGCTTTTCTTTCAGCCCAGCATGTGGTTGGTCTTCTGGGCTGCAAGTGCACAGTGCTGACTCATCCACCATCCTTTGAAACCTGTTTGCTTTCCTAGTACCAGTGTCCAGCTTAGGAGTGTGGGTGTGCCATTAAGACATGCTTTCCCTTGCTATTTTTAAGCAGTGTCCTTTATTAGCTTTCTGTGAGCACTTGTGTGATGCTGGGCTGGCAGCAGTCTGTCTTGCAGTGCTATTTCCCGGTATGGGAACAGGAGGTATGACCGAGAAATTACTTTATTATGACACATGGACATTAAGCTGAGCTCAGTTTAGTGGTCAGCAGCCAAATGGATGGTCAGGGGCAAGCTCCAACAAGGCCAAGTGTGCAGTCCTGCACCTGGATTAGCGCAATGCCAAGCACAAATCCAGGCTGGATGGCAAATGGTTGGAGAGCAGCTCTGAGGAAAAGGACCTGGGGGGTCTGCATTGATGAAAAGCTCAACATGAGCTGACAGTGTGCATGCACAGCCCAGACAGAAACTGTGTGCTGGGCAGGGCAAGGGAGAGGATTCTCCCCCTTTACTCTGCTCTTGTCAGACCCCACCTAGAGTACTGTGTGCAGTTCTGGAGCCCCCAGCACAGGAAGGACATGGAACTGTTGGAGAGAGTCCAGAGGAGGGCCACAAAGATGATCAGAGGGCTGGAGCACCTCTGCTAGAAGGACAGTCTGAGAGAGTTGGGGCTTTTCAGCCTGGAGAAGAGATGGCTTTGAAGAGAACTTACAGTAGCCTTCCAATATCTGAAAGGGGCCTACAGGAAGGCTGGAGAGGGACTATTCTCAAGGTCTTGTAATGACAGGACGAGGATTAATGGGTTTAAACTGGTAGAGGAGAGACTTAAATGGAATGTTAGGAGGAAGTTCTTTGTAGTGAAGATGGTGAGACACTGGAACTGATTGCCCAGGGAAGTTGTGGGTGTTCCCTCCCTGGATGTGTTCAATACCAGGTTGGATGAGGCCTTGAGCAACCTGTTCTAGTGGGGAGTGTCCCTGCCAATGGAACTGGATGATCTTTGAGGTCACTTCCAACCTAAACCATTCCATGATTCTGTGATTGCGCAAGTTTCACTCTATTGTGAGCTGCAAAAAAAAAAACACTGAGAATGTGGTTTCTGGCTTGAATATTCACATATCCAGAAGGCTCTCTGACAATTGTCTTGACTTTTAGAATTGATGATGGAGAAGTTTTAGCTGCTTTGGTTCCAAAGGTTAAGGAGGTCATCCTGCAGTGATTACTAATCCATTCGCTGCACCATAACCAATATGAAACTTTGCAGTGGGCAGGGAGAGGTTTATTATCTTCCTGCACAAGCAGGTGGTCCACCAGGCATAGGAAAGCTTTTATTTTGGTTTTGGGGAAACGTTTTCCCATCTTTTTTCTAATTTAAATTGAAATGAGGATCTGATAATTACCATAAACAGTGGTAGGAAATGAAGAATCTGGAGCTCTGCGGAGGACTTTTATACTTCAGAGAACCAAAAATCTGCTCATGCTTTCTGTCTCTGCACAAGGGTAGGGAGGCTTTACAGACAGACTTGGATAGATTGGATCAATAAACCAACATTAACAAGATGAGCTTCAACAAGGCCAAGTGCCAGTTCCTGCACTTGAGCCACAACAACCTCAAGCAATGCTACAGGCTTGGGGCAGTGTGGCTGGAGAGCTGCCTGGCAGAAGGGGACCTGAGAATTGTAATCGACAAGGAGCTGAATATGAGCAAGCAGTGTGCCCAGGTGGCAAAGAAAGCCAACGGCATCCTGGCTGGTATTAGAAATGCTGTGGCCAGGGAGGTGATTGTGCTCAGAAGTGGTGAAGCCACTTGTTACAGGAAGGATGTGGAGGTGCTGGACCAAGTGCAGAGGAGGGCAGCGAAGCTGGGGAAGGGCCTGGAGAATAAATCTGATGAGGAGCAACTGAGGGAGCTAAGGATGGTTAGTTTGAAGAAGAGAAGGCTGAGGGCAGACCTCATTGCTGTCTACAACTAGCTGAAGGGACATTGTGAAGAGGCTGCTGCTGGTCTCTTCTCACAGGTAAACAGTGATAGGACAAGAGGAAATGGCCTCAAGCTGCAACTGGGTAGGTTTAGACTGGACATTAGGAAAAAAAATTCCCCAGCAAGAGTGGACAGGCATTGGAATGGGCTGCCCAGGGAGGTGGTGGAGTCACTGCCCCTGGATGTGTTTAAAAGTGGTTTGGATGTGGTGCTTGGGGATATGGTTTAGGGTGAATCTTGTAGAGTAGGGTTAATGGTTGGACTTGGTGATCCCAAGGGTCTTCCAACCTGGATGTTTCTGTGATTCTGTGTGAGTTACTGGAAGGGCTCAGTTTGAGTTCTTCTTAACCTGCTCTTAGGGACCATCTCCCCGACTTTTGGATTGCAAAGCTCAGATAATTTATCTTCCTGAATGTTTTAGTCATCTTGCTTATTATGTGCATTCTGCAGTGTATGTATAGCCTGCGAGGCACTGCAGAGTGGATTGAGAGCTCTCTGCCTCAACTCTGCAAATGCTAGGTTTTTTGTTTTGTTTTTTGTTCTCCCTTTCTCAAGGTAGGAAAAAAAGGCATTTTGTGGTGGTATGAGAGATTGGATTTACTGGTATATATAACCCTTTTCCCTGCCTTTCTCCAAAGTGCCCTTCTAGCTATAGCTCTTGCCTTCTTATGAATGCAGCTGCAACATCTTCCTTGAAATCTATTTAGGAGCAATTTTATACTAAAACATGAACAACTGTTGTGTTTATTTCACAGAATATTATAGGTTGGAAGGGACTCCCAGAGAACATCAAGTCCAACTCCACTGCCAAAGCATTTAGGAATATCCTCTTGAATTATATGAGGAGTTCAGTGTGATCTATTCCAGAGGTGTATTGAAAACAGTCAGTTCTGTGATTATGCATATCACAGAATCCCAGCATATGGTAGGGAGTGGAAGTGACCTCTGGATTCAGTCCATTCAGTCCAACCTTCGTGCTAAAGCAGGGTCACTTACAGCAGGTTGCCCATGATTGTGTCCAGGGAGGAATCTCTCCAGGGAAGGAGATTCCACAGCCTCTCTGGGCAGCCTGCTCCAGGGCTCCAGCACAATCACAGCAAAGAAGTTTTTCCTTATACTTAGATAGAACCTCCTGGGTTCCAATTTTTGCCCAATGCTCCTTGTCCTGTCAGTGGGTACTGCTGAAAATCTGGCCCCATCCTGCTTTTCCCCACCCTTTAACTCTAGTCAAGCATTGATCAGATCTCCTCTCAGGCTGCTCTTCTCCAGGATAAACAGCTCCAGGTCCTTCAGCCTTTCCTTCTCACAGAGATGCTCCAGGCCCCACAGCATCTTTGTGGCCTTCTCTGAGCTTTCTCCAGCAGTTCCCTGTCCCTCTTGAACCTTACCCGTGACTGCAGGTGTGGCCTCACTAGGGAAAAAGAGAGGGTCTCCTAGACTCTCCCTGCTGAATGCAGCCTAGGTCTTCTTGAGGGCATTGTTACTGGAGTGTGGTTGTCCACCATCACTCCCAGGTCCCTCTCTGCAGAGCTGCTTTCCAGCAAGTCACCCCTCACCTGTACTGGTGCAGGGGGTTATTCCTCCCCAGGTGCAAGACCCTATACTTGGTCTCCTGAACTTTATGAAGTTCCTCTCTGCCTCACTCTCTAGCCTGTGTAGGCCATGGGTGAAATATTGGCCTGGTAATGGTAAAGAAATCTTCCACTTTTGGCTGGATATTTTGTGCTTTTGAGAGGTGCTGGGAGATGTGCTTCTATTGTCCCTGCTCAAAAGAGATTCTCTTTTTCTGATGCCACAAGTTTATTACACAGGGGCTGGAAGGGACCCAAAGAGATCATTGAGTTCAACCCCCCTGCCAGAGCAGGACCATACAATCTATCTCAGGTCACAGAGGAACACATCCAGACAGGCCTTGAAAGTTTCTAAAGCAGGAGACTCCACAGCCTTTCTGGGGAGCCTGTGCCAATGCTCTGTGACCCTTACAGTAAAGAATCATAGAATGTCAGGTGGTGGAAGGAACCTTGAAAGATCATCTGGTCCAGCCCCCCTGCCAGAGTAGGATCACCTATACCAGATCACACTGGAACACATCCAGATGTTTCTTGAATATCTCCAGAGAGGGAGACTCCACATCCCCCCAGGCAGCTTGTTCCAGTGCTCTGTCACCTTCACAGTGAAAAAAATTCTTCCTCAGGTTCACGTGGAACCTCCTATGCCTCAGTTTCCACCCATTGCCCTTTGTCCTGTCACTAGGCATCACCAAGAAGAGGCTGGCTCAATCCTCCTGTCATTCATTCCTTAGGTATTTATAAACATGAATCAGGTCACCCCTTAGTCTCCTCTTCTCCAAGCTAAAAAGCCCCAGCTCCTGCAGTCCCTCCTCATAAGGAGGATGTTTGACTTCCTTAATCGTCTTTGTGACTCTGCACTGGACTCTCTCAAGTAACTCTCTGTCCTTCTTAAACTGGGGGATGCAGAACTGGACACAGTACTCAAGGCCTCATCAGGGAAGAGTAGAGGGGAAGGAGACCCTCCCTCGACCTGCTAACCACAGCCCTCCTAATACACCCCAGAATGGCATTGGCCTTCTCGGCCACAAGCGCACACTGCTGGCTCATGGCTGTCCTTCCATCCACCAGGACTCCCAAGTCGTTCTCTACTTCACTGCTCTCCAGCAGGTCGGTCCCTAACCTATACTGATACATGGGATTGTTCTTTCCCAAGTGCACAACTCTGCATTTGCCCCGTTGAACTTCATTAAATTTCTCCCTGCCCAATTCTCCAGCCTATCTAAGTCTCTCTGAATGGGAGCACAATTTCACGAGCAAAATGCGAAGTTAAAAGTGTTCAATGCAGGGGAAAAAAAAAATGCTTCTGACCTTTTATTTTCTGCTGATGTTATTCAGATGGTGCATTTTAATCTTTACTCAAACAGGAAATCCAGGAAATGCTTATTTTTATACCCTAAGAATATTTTTTGATGTGTCTTTATTTGGTTGTGTGTGTGTGTGTTTTTTTCTTCTCTTTTCAGACCTGGGCCTGGATCAGTTCATTGTGAAGCGCTAC
The DNA here is from genome assembly GCA_013396835.1 of Psilopogon haemacephalus. Taxonomy (NCBI): domain Eukaryota; kingdom Metazoa; phylum Chordata; class Aves; order Piciformes; family Megalaimidae; genus Psilopogon; species Psilopogon haemacephalus. Next base: position 197,222 of record VWZI01019133.1, on the reverse strand, counting down.
GATGGAAAGGTGAGCACGTTAGACTTTTAAGTGTCTGATATCCAGTGGCCTTTTTTTAATCTAGGTGTAAGTTAAAGGAAATATTTGAAGTATTCTCTTCTGGAGTTTTCATTGTTTAGTAGTGCTTTAGTGCTTTTTTTTTTTTTACGTTTACAGGAAAAATGTTATCCCTTCTTTGGTAGGGCTGGAAATGAAAGGCTGTAATAACGTATCCTTGCTGTGTGTTTATGACTCTGAGATCCCCCCCCCACCTTACACTTGACCTTTCCCTTCCAAGCTTCCTAAAAGAGGGAATCCTCTCTGATCTTTTTATCTGCCTTCCCAAGAATGTATTTTCCACCCCCCCTCCCATCCAACAGCATTACTCCTTTTCCCTTTGAACCCTAGATCCTTCCTACAATGGTCCACGGCTATTCTGGGTGTTTGTGCTGTCACAATAGGTGTTGGTAAAATGTTGAGCATGCTCTGATCTAGTTTTGTCTACCTGCATAAATGGAGCCGTGCAGCATCCTACCTGTTACTGTGGAAATGAGAGACCCACTTAACCACACCATAAATCCCACTGGTATGGAGTAGCATGGTAAAAGCAGCTCTGGCCCTATGCCTAGCAGCTCATAGAGACTTCTTGATGCAGATAACTGTAGGTTAATTAATTTTCCATCATATCACTACAGGCACTTCAGCTTTTAGCAATATTTTCATTTCATCTGCATCATCTGAAAGTCAATCTTCTGTTCTCCCAGAGTGGGAGGTCAGCATCTGATGCTTTCATTGCTGAGCGATGTTTCCAGAAAGCCTCACCACTGGCAAAAAAAACAGATTTCAAGATTTTTTTTTAAACATAGAGTGGGCAGAGCATGTGCAGTTCCTTGCCTTGTTTTGTGTTTAGCAGGGAAAGGTAAAGACAGAAGGTGATCAAATAGCTGTGGTCCCTGTCACCAGCAGTGTTACCCAGGCAGCAGAGCGACACTGTGCTTGCAAACAGACAATTGGAAAGTAGTATTTTGGCAGTTAGTTTTGATTTTTAAAACTACGAAGCACGTTGTGAACATTTGTTTTCTTCTTCCCTTGCCACAACCCAATGTCTGCTTTTCATGACTAAAAAAGCCCTAACCAAACCACAATAAAAAAAGGACACATATTCCTTGCAAGATAGCAAACGTTTCTCCCTCTGGTTTCTGACAATCTATTTTGCATCCCCTCACTTTTATCATTTTATCTTGTCATGCTATCGACTCATCCCCTAGGCTTTACATAAACAAGATTAGTTTGTAGGGAAGAAATACCGAAGCCCACATTGTTTTTGCTCTTGAGCACTCTGCAGTCAGTCCCTGTCACATGGGGTAGAAGATCCAGAGGCAGTGCCTTTGCTGGACTGAAGCTTTCTGTTCCTTTGCCCCCTCAGCACTGAGGGCTTGAATTGGTAAGCTGATTTGGATGTGATGGAGGCAGTCACCACACAAGGTTGTTGAAAAACCATGGTTAGTGCTGGAGGGTACTACACCTGAATGATGCTCTTAGAATCTTGTATTCAGAGTGGTGAAAATCTCTGCTATCAGAGGGTGGAGAACAAATAGCCTTTGCCTTTTGCACTAACCACCTTTTGCTCTGACCTGTAGCAGAGTGAAATTGTTTTATCTGATTTAGAGATGGTGGTGCACCACTTGGATGTCTGTGTGCTGTGGTTTGGGTAGTCTGAAAGTGAGGCAGCAGAATTAAGGTACTTCAATGGACTTTTGTTGTTGTCTTCTTCCCTGGAGCAATCTTTTTCCACAGTCTTATAACGCCCTAGAAGCAGCTTGCTCTGTTGCAAATGAAGAAATAGAGGTTCTTGTTTGCTTGGCTGGCTGCTTAAAGACACCTTGGGACTGGCTAAATCTGGCTGTGGCTGTTAGGGCAGTGATAATGTCCAGGTGAGAGGATAATTCAAGGAGAATATAAAATAAGTGGGCCTTGGATCTGCCTTGGTAATGAAAGAAGCTGGAAGTAGACTGGCCTGTCTGAGAGCATCTTGTTCTCGTTTTATTGCTTGCTTTGGGCTTCAGTTTAAAAAGTAAAACTGTCTTTAGTTGAGCACCAACTGAGGCACTGAGAAGTGACTTCACTTGTTTGAGCTTTACTAGCATAGTAGCCCATGAGGGATAAAACCCTTTTGCATCTCTTTTTCCTTGCCTGGTTCTGCTTACTTGGGTCATTATTCTACTCTTGGGTCATCAAAGCATCTTTTATCTGGAGATGACTCTAAACACTTGGCCTCTGTGCGTTGATGGAGCTCAGGCAGAAAGATAAGAGGTCCTTGTTCCCTTAAGCATCCTCACAGAGATAATGAGACTTGTGGTACAGGCTCACAAAGTAGCAGGCCTGTTCACTAGAAATTTCCTCTTCATTTTTAAGGTGAAATGAGTATTTTGAGCAGTCAGACACAAGCAAGCTGTGGTACTGGAAAGTACTGATGATCTGCAGGTTAGATCCTGGCTGAAGTGTTGAAAAGAGGATTCATTTGAGTTCCAAGCAAAGAGAATTCTTTTGAGTGTCAGTATCTGAAGGAGATCTACATGAAGGCTGGGAAAGGACTGTTTAGAAGGATGAGGGGCAATGATTTGAAACTGGAGCAGGGTAGATTTAGGTTGGGCATCAGGAAGAAGCTCTTCACAATGAGAATGGTGAAATACCAGAATAGGTTGCCTAAGGATGATGCGGCTGAGTTCCCATCCCTGGAGGCATGCAAGATCAGACTCAATGTGGCCCTGGGGAGCCTGATCAAGTTGGGGGTGTCCCTGCTGACTGCAGGGGGTTGGACAAGATGACCTTTGAGGGTCCCTTCCAACCTGATGCAGCCTGTGAATGTGAGGATATTGGTAGGAATGTTGAGATGGAAATGCTTCAGCATCAGCAAGCAGATGTAGGAGCTGCTTTTTTCACGAACCAGTTATAGTTACCTAGAACTGCCATCAAAGCAGCTAACTTGCTGTCATATGGCGATTGGCACTGATCTTGCCAAAGGAATTTGTGGAGTGGTGTTACCTCTGTGTTGTTGTGTCAGATTTGTGAAGCATCTTGCTGTGCATATGGTTGAACACCTTAGTAAGAAGGCAATACTTTTTTCCCCCCTCCTCTTCCTGCCCTTCCTTCTTCCCGGTGATAATTTGTTGAGTTGGAGAGGGAAGTAAATGTTAGTGTCTTATTAATGGCAACAGTTGTCTTGTAATTTGAGCGTAAATGGTTTTTCTTTACTCCATTGCAAGACCAAAAACCCTGGAGACATTCATGCAGGAAAGCCTCTCGGTCAGATCTGTTTGCCAATGTGAACTCATACTTTCCTTTGACCTGCTGCTGGGCTGCCCATGTAGGAAGGCAACTCTGGCCCTGGTTCCATTTTTGTGTAAGTGTGGTGGTTTCTTCCCCAGGGAGACAAGCTCTGGAAAGCAGAGGAAAACAGGCATTGGTTACCATTGACTCAGAGCAGAAGGAAAATTAGTCATTGGTCTAAACATTGCAGAGGGTTTATCAGCCAGAATAAAAGGCTGATGTGGGAACAGACACCATCTAAATTGGGTATTAGGAAACATTTCTGTTCTGAAGGAACAGTCAGGCATTGGAACAGGCTGCCCAGGGAAGTGGTGGAGGTGTTCCATCCCTGGAGATGTTAAAAAAATGTATAGATGTGGTGCTTGGGGGCATAGTTTAGTGGTCACGGTGGTGTTGGGTTGATGGCTGGACTTGATCTTAGAGGTCTGTTCCAGCATTAATAATTCATTACTTCGAATGTGTAGCTCAGGAAGCTGTGACTTGAAGTTATCCAGATCACAACTGTTCATCGGCTCCACTTCACCTGTGCCTCTCTCTTCCTGTTGGATTTCGGTGATGGGAGAACAAAGGTTTTTGAACCCATCTTTAGGAGAATCTCATGTTGTCCTTTCCCTGGTCGTGCCATCCTGAAGAGCATGCCTCTGCTTAGGACTAGTACTGTTTTGTTTAAGATGTGCTGTTACTAGTCTGTACAGTGTTTGTTAAATCTTCAGAAAGGAGACTTTTGAGAGTGATGTGGAGATGTCCTTTGCTCATTTGACTTTCCAGCTGAGGCATTGTGCTGCTCCGTTGCTCACTGCTTGCATCGCACTTATTGATGAATAAGGTCTCACTGAGCAGGTGTGTACCTCTTAGTACATAAGTTGTGATACAGATTTTTTTTTTTTTTTTTAGATTTTTTTCTCTTCATGTCCTCTTTGCTTACTTGATGTGGTGGAATTGTGGTTTTTTCGGTTTTTTTTTTTTTAGCTTATGCACTAATAATTGATAAGCTTCATCTCTCAAACAAAACAAGCCCTGCTGTTACTGGTGTTCCTCTGAAGTGTGGGCTGCCTATCCACCCTGCTCAGAGCAAAATCACGCCCTGTCACCTACATCCTTTGCTATAGTCCCCATCCCACTGAGCCAGTGCAGGGGAGCTCATAGATGTCCCACAGCTGAGCTTTCAGCTGTGTAGCCAGGTAAGAAGGTGTGAGCAGAGGCAGAAAATGGCTGTGTTTGGTGCACAGTGTAGGTCTGTCTTTGTGCAGTTGAATGCTCACACTGAAGGTAAGATGTGGTGCTTTTAAGACACCTCCAGCCTGTTGAGGGGAAAAAAAACCCACTGTGGATGGCTTGTTAGTTTAATGCAGAATACACTTAACTTGCTCTTTTTCTTCCCCTGTGGGGAAAATTTCTTGCTATGGTTCCATAGGAACAAAAGTACTCCCCAGGAACAAAAGCCTTGGAGCTACCAACAACAACTTTACCCTCCTGCTACCATTGCTGCAGTAAGTAATTACAGAGGCTTTCAATGCCCTCTAATTAAATTTATGAATTAAGTATTTCCTGCCAGCCTTTATAGTTCCACCTCTAGATGCTTGGGGATGCTGTAGAGTAATGCAGGGCCAGCTGCAAAATGAAGGAAAATACTTTGGATGGCTTCTGTATAGGCCAACAAAGCATTTGAAATTTGCTTCCAGCATATAATGCATCCTTGCCTTATGGTCCAGTACAATGATTAGCTTAAACTACACTCATCTGCCAAGGTTGTGTGACTGGACATGTTTGTCCACTGAAGAAGAGTTGCTGGGAATATTTCTTGCCAGGTGATTTAAAGAACATCTTGGGAGCAGAGCAGACTGAAAAATTGTCCTTAGGATCCTCATGGAAAGTACTTGGAGGTAGATGGACCATCTTTGTTTTCTGGTGGATTGAAGGATCTTTCTGCCATGTGTGAATGAGGCAGGGGAAAGGAGCCTCTATTTATTAGCCTGGATTTCTGGGGTCGCTTGCTTTGTGTATGGACTAAGGCTGGAGCGTGAGACTTCCCCCAGAGTGGTCCAAGTCTTGAGCTTGCAGCAGCTCAAAGTTCTGCTGGCTTTCAAGAGCCACGGGATCACTGCTCTGAGCTGCTCTGGTGTTTAAGTGCCTGTTGAGAGTACAGTCCTCAGGCCTTGGAATCCTTCATGCAGAGGGATACAACTCTAAATGCTCCTTTAACAAAAGCAGGCTGTTGCAGTTCAGTAAATGGCAGTGTAAAGTGCCCCTGAAGTTGATATACTGAGCCTATTAACCAAGAAGGATGCTCAGCACTTCCTCTAGCTTAGTTGCAGTGAAAACAAGTAAGAAGTCCTCTAAATCTAACTATATGAGGTCTTGCTGGTATCTGTTCTAAGAGTATTTGAAATAAATGAGTCCCCAGTGTCAGCAGTTGAAGCTGTTAAGTCTAGATTATGGCTTGCTGTCCTGGTCCATAATCATGTAAAATGTCAGTGTCCAGTTTTAGAGTTCAAGCTTTTAAATTCCTCCACCTTCTGATCTCAGTGCAGGTGGTTGTGTAATAACCAGACGGCATCTTTTGACATAGATAGTAACTTGTCTGTGTGAAAGTTGCTCTTCTGTTTTCAAAAGCATGTTAACAGCCTGGTGGGAGATAATTCTGGCCTTTGAGCAAGCAAGCAGAGATGCATTTCATTACAGATAATCAGCAAACCTGAGCTGAGTTAACATGATTTTTCTCTCATTGACTTTCTTTGCTGACATCTCCATTGATATCTGTGGGTTTCTTTGTTTGATAGCTGTCTCCTCCCAGCCAAACCTGGCCCTCCATCTGCTTTGGTTAGCAGTTTTGAGTTACTTTTGTGTTCTTCAGTGCTTCTTCCTGTTTGCTGGGACCTGCGTGGACACTGAACTGCTTCTTCATAACGTTTCGTCAAAGAAAATACTTGATTGCTTTTAACATGCATGGTACACGAACATCTCTGTGGACACCTAGATTGCTTTACATCCATGTTCAGAACACACCACCATTTCCCACCTCCTCTGGCAAACATTTGGGGTGTAGCTCAGTTTTGACAGAGCTTTATTTGCTATTACCTCCTTGTGCCACTAATCCTGTTGCTCTTTTTTGCAGGACTCATTTGGGCAAATGCTACTAAAAACGCTCTGGTCTAACAATATTGTCCTCTATTATTCTGGTTTCTAGGTACCCCATGGGTGTTTCTTTCAGCTACTACTCTCTGATACTTCTGTCTTGATTGTAATAATGGTTTGGGTTTTTTTTTTAATGGTGTAACCAAGCATTCCCTCATTTTCTTCCCTTTTCTAACCCTCTCCCCTTCTACCAGGATTTCTGGCAGGTACAAAGCAGACCGCATGTGCTTTGAGTTTGTGCTTCAGACCTCATAATCTGCACTTTTTCATGTAAAAGGGACAGTGTATGCTCACCCTTTCTCCCTGCTCCTTTAATAAATATTCCTGAATCCTCTCCTTGATCCTCAGCCTGAAGGATTGGTTTTGGAAAACTGGAATTTGGCTTGTTCAGAGTACAGTCCTCAGGCTGGTTGTTAATAAGTGGCTTTATACAGAAACACCTTAGAGTAAAAGCTCAAATCTGTCATTTTCCTGTCCTCCTCTTTTCATGGCGTCTTTTGAGACTTCTGACTGACTTGGCAGCTTGATGAGGCAGTGATAGGGCTGGCTTTGCTGGAAAATGGTGGTTTCCACTTGAGGCCATGAGGTTAGTCTTAGCCTGTGAGAAGGGGTAGGCATGTGGCTGAGGAAACCTCCTGTATTCAAATGGGTCTGAGTTTGAGGAAGGTTCTTTTTGCAAATGTTTCTGAGTTTTTCAAGTTACAGAATTAGGTAGGGTGAACTATCTTAAGGAATGTTTTAGGGAAAGCATATTCAGATGCTGCATTTCAGAAGATGTTCTTTAGGAAGAGGAACTAGAAAGCAGAGGGAGGTTAATTTAGTATTAGTAAGTAAAGAGGGAAACGTCCTTTAAACCCTTTCAGTTTGCCCTGTAGCTTTGTGACTTGAATGGAATCCATAGGGGAAGTTAACCAAAAAACAAGGAACTTGGTGACAAAGTGGCCTTAGTTGGATCTTGAAGACTTGTAATCAAAAAATCCATTTCTAGGATCATTAGGGGCTTTAGTTTCTTTGATAGAATACTGGTGTTAGCTTAATGCTTGATATTGAAGGAATACAAAACTGGGATCTGAAAACTCTGTCCTTACCTGGTGACAGAGTGCCCTTAATTGGGTCTATGTAATCTTTTAGTAAAAAAAAAATCATTTTTAGGATGACTTTTGGCTTGCTTTAATAGTTTATTGGTGTTACGTTAATGCTTAATACGTAAGGAATACAAAACTGAGCTCTGAAAACCCTGTCCTTGGATAACATGAAGTTAGAAGGGAGAAAGAGAGAGGGAAGGAGGATGGATTGAGCAGGGTAGGAGGGAATATTTCAGGAGATGCTTTACCTCACTGACTCGAGAAGGAGAGGTCTTTACGGCATAAGCAAATGAAGAAGAAAGGTGGAATGAGAGAGTGGAAGGGAAGATTTTTAGTTCAGTTTAGTTCGGTATCTAAATTCCATTCTTTAAACTGTACAGTGTGTGGCCCCAACCTCATCATCTGTGCCAACGCTTAACACTTGCTTTTTATACAGAGTTTTCCCCTGTACTTGCAGACTGAAGTTTCTGCTCGAGAAACCAAGCAGCATGCATTACCAACATAATGAGTTCATCTTGGTAATGTGAGCTGAGACTAGGGCAAGCAAATTCCAGCTTCCCATCTCAAGGCCTAAACAGCCATTTAAGCTCCAAGGTGTCAAAAGTCAGCTCGTTGTAAAGGCATGATTTTGGAATATCAAGGACCTAATGTTAATCCTTGCCCATTGAATTTCCATGACAAATGCCAGTGTGGTCCTACAGCTCATGATTTTATTACCCTGCAGAGGACTGAGCGCAGTGGGAGGGGAGCACCAGTGTCCCTTTTACAAGGCATTTCCTATTTGCTTTTCCAGCAGGGGGTTCTCCGTTGCATGAGTGGGTCTGCTGCCTGCCAACAGTCAGGAAAGTCTGTGTCCTGTTTTGATTTCTTGGTTGTACAGAATGATGGCCTTGCATTTCAGGGGCAGCTTGTTTTTTAAAGGTGATGAATATTTACAGCCTTGCTGGAAGGAAGGAATGTAGATTTCTCTTTCCAGTCTCAGGAGACCACCTGTAGTAATAATTGCTGCCTAATTTTTTTTATCTCTGGTCATATTCAAATTTAGAAGGAGAGGGGGGTGCAGAACAACTTCATCCATGTCCAGCCCTGACGAGGGCTTACTGCAACAGAATGAGAGGGAATGGATTGAAGCTTGAGGAGGACAGATTTGGGTTGGAAGTAAGGAGGAAATTCTTTACAGTGAAAGTGGTGAGATACTGAAACAGATTGCCCAGGGAGGTTGTGGATATTCCCTCCCTGGAGGTGTGTGGTAGTTTAGCAGTTACCTGCAACCCCCCCCAACGTAAATCCTAATCCAAATCCTCCAATTAGTTCAAACCAGCACAAAGTGTTCAAGGACAGGTAGAATGAGTCCTTGAACAACCTGGTCTCGTGGAAAGTGTCCCTGCCCATGGCCAAGAGGGTTGGAATCAGGTGATCTTTGAGATCCCTTCCAACCCAAACCATTCTGTGATATTTGTTTCCCTGTCTGTATCTACAGATAAAATAACCCCCAAACCATAGCTTTTAATAACCTCTTTATTAAAATAAATACACTCCTGAATTGCTAGAAGCTGCAGTCTTTCTCTGCCAGGAGTAAATTTGAATAATTTTCTGATGCTAACACTCCCTCACCAGGATTTGCCATGCAGAATCTGTTTGTGTTTTCTTGTATTAGTGTGTAGGCTTCACAGTAAATTATCTCAAGCCACTCGGAATGATGCTGTGAACTTTTCCACTATCAAAAGAGATTTATGAGTTTCAGAAAGCCCTGTTTCCATCACAACTCTTAAACGTTTTCTTATTTAGAGATACGGAAAAGGCAATCTTAATGCATCTAAAATTACTGTGCATCTACATTATAAAGCTCACTTTAAAATGCTCTGTATTCTTGAGTTCTCCCCAAGGTCCTTTTTTTTTTTTCTTCTTTTTTTTTTTCTTTTCCTTTTGTCTTCATGTCATAGCACAGAGGGACCTTCCCTACCTCTTTTTCCCTCAATTTTGAACAAGTGATCTGAAAGGCTCCATTTTAAAATCTGGTTCTGAAAGCTTTTTTCTTTATTTCGGTTTTTGTAATGTAGGTAGCGAGGTGCCAACACAACTTGTCATGAAATCTCTAAATACATGACTTGGCTTCTTTAGAGTTTGTATTTTCCAAAGGACAAAAAGAGCAAAATGAAAATATCTCCCTCTTTTCAGATCCTCCAGCTCAGCATTTTGATGCAGACAGAGTTCAAAGCACTCATATTTTTAGTTACCGTAGCCGCCTGCAGCTTCTGCTTGTATTTCTTAAGGGTTTTCCCTTTTTTTCTAGCTTGTGTGATAGATTAATACAGAGCATCTGCTGCAAACATGTTGAGCAGCAAGTGCCTCAATATGTATTTCTTCAGATTTTAGCAGCTCTGTTGTCCTGCAGGCTGGACCAAGCAAGTAGAAGCCATGCCAGTGCACATTTAAATGCTGCACAGCACTAAGGAGGTGACTATGCTAGCTAATAGATTTAAAGATGTCAAACAATGTGTGGTAGGTGCTAAATGGTGTTTAAAATACATTAATTAAATTAGTTGTTCAAGATACTGTACAAAAAAAATTGTTTCCCCATTCCTAGAAGGATTCCTAATAGTTGGGGGGTTTTATTTATAGGGATCCTATCTACTAATTTAGGTAAGACAAGACAAAATGACCTCAAGTTGCACCAGAGGAGGTTTAGGTTGGATAGCAGGAAATATTTCTTCCCTAAAAGGGCTGTCAAGCCTTGGACCAGGATGCCCATGGCCTTGATGAGTGTCCGCATCCTTCGAGGGTTTGAAAAGTCCCCTAGATGGAGTGCTGACAGACGAGGTTCAGTGGCAAGCTAGCAGTGATGGATTAATGGTTGGACTCAATAGTCGTAAAGGGCTCTTCTGACCAAAACAATTCCATGATTCTAAGCCCATGGTATCAAGCCACCTGCAACCAGGACCGATAGCACATAATGTCTGTGTGCACTGCTTAGTGTTCCTAATGTGGGGTTCTTTTCCTCTCTATGGAGAGGTAAACAGACAATGGAAGAGACTTTTTACAGGGGCTTGTAGATATAAGATAAAAGGGAATAGATTGAAGCTTGAGGAGGAGAAGTTTAGACTGGAAAATAGGAATTCTTCACAGTGAAGGTGGTGAGACAGAGAAATAGGTTGGCCAGGGAAGTTATGGATGCCCCCTCCCTGGAGGTGTTAAAGGTCAGGTTGGATGACACCTTAAGCAACCTGGTCTAGTGCAAGGTGTCCTGCCCATGGCAGGGGGTTGGAACTACCTGATCTTTAAGGTCCCTTCCAACCCGAACCATTCTGTGATTGTATGAAAATTGCAATAATATAGAGGCATAGGTTTATGTTATGAAGCCAGAAACTCAGAAGGAAAGAAATTGTCTACATGAGGCCAACCTGTAATATAAATTGTTTTGGAAGCCCAGAGAGAACGTTTCTTTTTCATACTGACTGTGCAGCAATTTAACCTCTTTTCCTACATGCCTACAGTGACCCATGAAAAAAAGACATTAATAATTGTCTTTTAAATGCTTTGCATAACTGAAGGTGGTCAGTTGGGACTGAAAGAGAATTGCTTTGCAGCAAGGTGACTTCACTGAAACATTCATGGTTCTGTATTTGCTCACATGATACTGGTTAGCCTTAAAGTATTTCTTTTAACAAGGAACAAAGATGGTTATGCTTCATCTCAAATTCCTTCTTGGTTTACTATTTTCTGGTTCTGGAGAACTGCTCATTATCTTGCATGCACATGGATATTTATTTCGTTGTCTTTTTGGAAGGTGTTAAGTCACTGTCGAGTGGTCACACAGTAAGGCTGATCATTTCCTCAAGCTTTGGTGCATATCAGTACAGAGGGGGGTGTGTGTGTGTGTGTGCAAGTGTTGTGAATCAAAGTGCCAAAAGTGTGTTTTCTCCTCCAGATTGAAACACAAACTGCCAGCTCTAAGTGACTTCCCAAGAACGTCTTCTTCCCGAAGTGGCAGATTAAATGCTGCTCATTAAGTCGCTTCTGAAATGCAAAATGAAGCAAAGCTGCAAAGATTCAGCTGATGAGGCTTTTCTAGGCAGGCACTAGAAATGCAGAGCAAACACCACCACCTCTTGTCCTCTCTGCCTTTGCAGGAGAGCAGCCCTTCCTCTGCAAAAATGCCTCTTTTTATCAACTTTCCAGAACCCAGTAGTAAGATTTCATAATCAAGCAGAAGTTCACTCTTCATTCAGCCCTGGCAGAGGAGTTTTGAAGTCCAAAGTAAAGTTAGTGTTTGGCAAGCAATGTAAGGACTCAGTGAAGTTTTGGGGTTTTTTTCCCTAAAATCCTTTTTTTACCTTGCAGTTGTGTTTAGCTTGAGGGAGGCTCCTGCTGTACATCAGTTTTGGGGTAGAATATGTGATGGTTGTGATTTGTCATTTGGTGTTTAGTTTTCAGCCAGCACATAACCCAAGGCCAAGGAGCTACCTGCATATGGCAGTTTTGTTTCCTACAGCACACAGACTTGGGGGAATTTGGTTGTTGAGATGTCTACCCATGTTGAAATTTCCTGAATGTCAGGAAATGCTCAGAAATTGCAGCCCTGAGGTTTCAGCTGGATATTAGGAACAATTTCTTTGCTGCAAGAGTGGTCACGCACTGGAACAGGCCACCCAAGCAATTGGTGGAGTCATCATCCCTGGAGCTGCTTAAGAAATGTGTGTACATTGCACTTTGGGACATGATTTAATGGCCAGGGTGGTGGTAGGTTGATGTTTGGACTGGATGATCTTAGAGGGCCTTTCCAATCAAAACCATTCTATGGCTCCGTGTTCTGGTGCTTCCTGTTGGGCTTGGAACCCAAGCTGGAAAGGGCAAACCGAGCTTTGAGTTCTGAAGTGCAATTACATTATATTTTTTAACCTGTTGTTGATGTCTGGTATTGCAAGAACCTCTGTCTGAGTGCCTGTAAAATGTTTTATTCCACTGAGATCAGACTGGTGGCGCTTCACTGAACTCACACATCCATGCTTGTGCCAAAAGCAGTGATGTATTTGGATTTCTTTTTCTTTTCACACATTAATTTGGGTGTCTGCTTATTTGTCTGCTTGTTTAATATGAACCTACTGCCTGATGAAAAGATGCAACCTAATTGTAAACTGTTTCCCGTGGCTTGCTCTCTTGTGGATGCTGTTGTGAATAGTTTTTGTTGGACGTACCGAATTATCTTAACCAATTGCTGTGGTTTTGGGAATGGGTTTAACTCAGGAAAAAAAAGTTCTTAAATGGAAGCCTTTTAACTGTTTTAATTGAGGCCTTTCAGAATTAGGTGGTGTTCACAAAAAGGTAGGAAATGTGGAAGTTGTGTGTGAAGATGATATGTATCTAAAAGAGGATGGAGGCTTGGAAGAGGACTTTTATTTCCCTACATTTTTCTCATCCTGTGGATTACTTCTCTGGCTAAAAGGGGTGGAATGAAAGCAGGCTGTGGAGGTCTATAGACAGTGGTTCTAGGTACTAGTGAAAACTGACTTTGGATCAGTCCATCTTGAATTTCAAGGGGTCACAACAGTCCAAATTGTGCTTTGTAAAGTAGGCGAAATTATATTATTGGCTTTTTCTTTAGTGTTTTGTTTTGTTTTTCCTGAGGGTGATAACATCATTCTGTGAAATACGTTTCATGGTGGTGAAGAAACCCTGAGAAGGATGCTTTCAGCCTTTTCCATAGCAAGACAAGCTTCCCATGTACTACTTTGTGGAAAGCCATCAAACACACAGCTCCTCAATGAGCCAGCAGGGGGAAAAAAAAGAAAAAAAAAAAAAAAAGGGGATAGCTGTGAAAGTTTTTAACTTCTGTCCTCCTAGTGCTGGCACCTGAAAACCTTCATAATCAGGTCAGTTTTTGTTTTCTCCTGAGAGCAGTGGGAGAAATTTCCTTTCCCATTAGCTGCAGGTGGACTGAGCACCACAGTCCCCAAGTGCTTCCCCTTCCCCAGGTTTCTGACAAGTAGGTGATTGTTTAAAAGAAAGGAATACTATTTTCTACTTTGTTTGCTCATAGTAAGATACGAATGAGTAAATGATTCTCCCTCCCATATGTCTCCACCATTGTATTTCAGAGAGCAGCTAAGTTAATAAGGTTTTATTGCCAGTCTGTGGATATGGGTTTCAGCTTCTGAGGAATATTTAGAGCTGTTTGACGCTGACTATGAATTTTAAGTACAGAAAAGAAACCCATAAAAAAATAATAAACCAATCTGTGGAACTTTTTTTGTGGAACCCAAAATCAGGATGCTAATAGCTAGTTTAGATGAATGTTGCTAAAGACAGGCAGTCAGAGGAAGAGGCCATAAATCACATGAGCAGGTGAGATGCTGCTGGCAACACCACTGGCAGCAACTGCAGGAAACTGCTTTCTCCTCTAATCCTCCCCTCAGATGAAAGGTAAACCAGACTTTACTTACACTGATGCTTATGTAAAGGATAATTTTGCTTCAAAGTGGTCTTGATGGGAAGGAAAGCAAAGGTGGAGTTGGTTTTGTTTTCTTCAGTAAATGCTACTTCAGCATGGTTCTACCCTAAGCATAAATCACAGTTATCATGCACGAAGTGAATGCTATTAGCGTACTGTTGGCTGGTAGTGATTCAGCTCTTACTGAATTCCTTACACTCTCCAGATGGTAAGAGGCAGAGCTACTGGGAGGAGACTTTTTGTTGATCATTAGTCCTGAACTTATTTTCCCTGCTAAGTTTGATTTTTGGTCATCTCTGTGATTGTTTTTGTCTTTTTTCTTGTGGTTTCCGAGCCAGATACGGGTTAAGTTTTCAACTAAATTATTAGCTGAGCTCATCCCCACTCTGCAGCCACACACAATGGTGAGTTCTCTCTCAACAACAACAAAAAACCACAGCTGAGGTGGATGAGAGACATCAGCTGCAGACAGTGGGTCTGACACGGAGAGACTACATGCTAACTCTCGCTGGGATGTCTACTTAGGCTTCTTAGCAGTGTCCAGTCAAAGCAACCACTTGGTTGCTTCCAAACTTTCTTGCCCTTCGCAAGTCTAACCGTTCAACTTGATGTTATGTTGTGCTTGCTTATTTTACCGTCAGTTAACCAGTTTTCTTTCCTTTATCCTGTATATGATGGGATCTCCGCTAGACAGAGGTAACCTTGGGGGCCAGTTGTGTAGCTGGCCCCTCGTGTGGTGGTGTTTGTCGGTGGTTTGTCCTAAAACCATTCCTAAATTCAGCCTTGCTTTCACCCTGCTTCTGTGCTTGCATGACCTGGTTTCTGTAGAATAACCCCATCCATGCCTACTTTTCCTGATAGTAGTTTCCTATTCGACGCTCCTTCTGTGTGCGTGTGGGTGTGCCTCCTCCTGCTGTGTTCTCAAAATGGGTCACTAGTGTGGATTTCAGTGTGCAGCTCCTAACAGTTTTATGGATCCTTTTCAGTCTTTGAAGCTTCAGCAGATCAAAGGGTCTTGGATTTTTAGCTTAGTAAGGAAGATTAGCTGATAAAATACATGGTATTTTCTGTTAAAACAAGGTGCTGAGGAAGAACTGGAGCAAGAAAGGAAGAGACTGAGATTGATGCCAGTTCTAGTCCTCTTGGTGTGCTTGCTCAGCTCACTCCTGAACCAGGTGCTTCTGATAACAACGTTCTTCTGATAACTTTGATCATGTGAATTAATTTTCTTAGCTACTGCTACAGCAGAGCATAACTAAAACACTCTTTCTTACTGAAAGATAATAATTTCCTTTTAAATCCTGTGTTTAAAAAAAAAAAAAAGGAAACAACTCTTGGTTTTCATAACTACTATCTCAAAGATTCAGCCACTTTAAAGCACAATTTTATCTCTATTTCGGCTGGGCTAAACCAACTGATTAATACCGTGCAATCCCTTATCCCATGTTTGAGATGGAGAAGCTGTTTGCAGAGCGTTTCTGACAGATTTGAAGGCTGGAAAAGGTCCACTGAATATGAATGGAGATGACAGAGGAGTGTGTATGTTGGTGATTAGGATAGAAACAAAGCCTCCCATTTCTCTCTTTAATTACTTGCTGTCTTTTCTCTTTTGGGGGTGAACAAACAGAAATTATCCCAGGAGAGGGAGAAGTTTGCTGATGAAGACAGCATATTTTATGCACTTGGAGAATGTGGGCTCATTTCTTTCTCTGACTACATCTTCCTCACGACTGTCCTTTCCAGTAAGTACCCTGGGGTGTTTGTTGTTGGTGGTGGTTTTTTTTGTTCAGTCTGTTTGTTTGTTTTCCTCTGCAGTTACTGCTGGAAGGAGGAGATTCTGTTTTGAAGGTTTACAAAGAATTAGTTTGCTATTGTTTTCTGCATACATTTCCCTAGAAGGAGTTCTTGATCACTTGAAACTTGAGATGAGTGAATAATTGCTCTTGCTTTGTTTGGTTTAGATTTAGCTTGGAATAGTTCAGAAAGATAAAGCAAATCGATGGCTTCCGAAGGCTTAGTTCTCATTTCAAACGTGGCAATTATTTTTCCCGTGAGCCATTTGACCTGCTGTTATAAACAGTAAACAGAGATGGGTTGTTGAGCTGTGTTCCTAGAATCATAGAATCACAGAGTGTTAGGGATTGGAAGGCATCTCCAGAGATCATCCAGTCCAAGCCCCCTGCCACAGCAGGATCATCTAGGGCAGGCTGCACAGGAATGCATCCAGGTGGGTCTTGAAAGACTCTAGAGGAGGAGATTAAAAAACATCTCTGGGCAGCCTGCTCCAGGGCTTCAGCACCTGCACATGAAAGAAGTGTCTTCCTATGTTGAAGTGGAACCTTATCTGTTCCAGCTTGTACCCATTGTTCCTTGTCCTCTCAGTGGGCACCACTGAAAAGAGCCTGGCACCTTCATCTTGACACCCACCCCTCAGATGTTTATAGACATTGATAAGCTCCCCTCTCAGCTTTCTCCTCTCAAGCTTAGACAGCCCCAGGTCTCTCAGTCTTTCTTCACAGGAGAGATGTTCAAGTCCTGCAGTCATCTTTATAGCTCTCTTGGACTCTCCCCAGCAGATCTGTGTCTCTCTTGAATTGGGGAGCTCAAAACTGGATACAATATTGAGATATTCTTGTGTTGGGAGGAATACTGCTTTCCAGCTCTTCACTGGTTATAAGACTGTTCAAATGCTCTTCTCCAGCTGTCCTTTCACTGGGGTAAGCTCAGGCTTGTGCATGATGTAATCCAATAAGGAGAGAAGTAAAGCTGTTTACATTTCAACAAGTATCATTAGATACCTTCTGTCTTTTCACCCTGCCATACTTGACTTGCATTTGTGATATTTCTGTGATCTGCTAATCTGTTCCAGCAAAGTCTTCTGCTCTTGGAGTGCTGCTAGTCAAAAGTTTGCTTTGTTGGCAAGAAGCAGTGAAACTGCACTTCTGGGCTTTCTTCGTGGAGGGAGCAGGCTGCAAACTTGATTTGCAGAGCTTCTCTAGCTGCTTGGAAAGGGATACATCACAAACAGGAAAGTCAACAGAAATGTCACTTCTTTTTCAGCCCTATTGGAAATGGTAACAGAGAATATGCCAGCATCTGAGTAAACTTTAATTTTTTTTATTTTCAGGGGAAAAAACCCACAAAGCCAAAAAAACCCACCACAAACAAAACACCCAAAAAAGCCAGCAAAACCAAACTCAAAACCACAGAGAGAAAACTTGACCATTTAATCTTATCATAGAATCACAAAATTGTTTGGGTTGGAAAGGACCTTTAAAGGTCATCTAATCCAACCCTTCTCCAGTCAGCAGGGACATCTTCAACTAGCACGGGTTGCTCAGAGCCTGGAACAGCCTGACCTGGAATGATTCCAGGCATGGGGCTTTTACCATCTCTCTAGGGAACCTGGGCCAGGGTCTCATCACCCTGTAAAATGTGTGAAATATTTCTTCCCTCTCTATAGTCTCAATCTCCCTCTTCTAGTTTAAAACCATCGCCTCTGGTCCTATCATAACAGGCCCTGCTACAAAGTCTGTCCTCAGCTTTCTTGTAGACCTCTTTAAGTACTGAGAGGTCACCAGAAGGTCTTCTGGCACGTTCTCTTCTCCAGATCAAACAACCCAACTCTCTCAGCCCGGCCTTGCAGCAGAGGGCTTCCCATCATTGCTGTGGCCTCCTCTGGCCCCACTCCCAAGAGGTCCTGTGCTGAAGACTCCAGAGCCAGATTCAGCACTGCTGGTGAGGTCTCAGCAAAGTAGAGGAGAGGGGCAGAATCACCTCCCTCCCTCTGCTGTCCACACTGCTGGGGATCAGCCCCGGACATGGCCGGCTGTGGGCTGTGAGCACACAGCTTTTCACCCACCAGTCTCTCTCACCACCCTCAGTATAAAAATCTGTCTCCTGATGTCCTCTTTGCAGGAACTGAAAAGCTGGGCACTTCCCAGTTTACTGTGAGCTCCCATTGCTGCCTGCCCTGTGCTGTTTAGGGAATAATCAGTGGTGCTTCACTGATGGTTTTGTAAAATCAGAAAGCAAACAGTCTGGCTTGAACTGCCAGTGTTTGCTTTCATGACATGAGTGTCTCACACATGTCTCCTCACGTGGGTCCACTTGACAGCAAACAAGACCTTGAAAGTTGTTATTTTTTTTTTCCCATGTTCTTGCATGCTGTACATGCAGGCAAGTGCAAAAGGCAGGTCCTCATTTACTGACCATGGCACTTAGGAGGATGTGTTACAAGGGGGAAGCAGCGTGCAAGGTTTTGTTTGTTATCAGTTGGATTCGGTGAGAAGATATGTGTGTGACATTCATGTCATGAAGGCAAACACTGTAAGTTCAAGCCAAAGTGTTTGCTTTATGATTTCAGTCTGGGTTTTTTTGTTTTGTTTTCTTTGCCTGACTCTCAGAATTGACTCTGAAGACTTTTGCTGTTCTTCTCTTACGTTAGTCTTGCCTGTGCCCAAATATCTAAGGTATTTTCACTTGTGGAGGCTTTTAAATCTCCACAGATGACAGTGACCTCACAAACCCATAGTATTGCATTCCTGGAACTTGTTTGGAAAACTCTTTGTGCCCTTGCCTTGATGATTGTGCTGGTGGTGACCAACCTCCTCATCAAGTACACAGGGCACAGAATTAATTTCACGTGCTTCTGCAGGCAGCAGCAAGAGAAATTATTCTTGCTTTGGTTTTATTTCTTTGTTGTGAGAATAAAAGTGATTACCTTGTGTTGGAGTAGCAGCCAGCCTTGTTTTGGAGGGCTGAGTAGGAAAAACTGGGTTTACTCTACTTGATTGTGGGCTTTTAAATGTGTTCACAGACACTGATGGATCAGCTACAAAGAGGAGATGAAATTGGGTGGTTTGTGCTGTGAGGAGTGGGCAAGGAATAAGCTTTCAAAAGAGATAGGGGGGAAGAAGAAAAGAGGAAGGGAAAAGGTGTTCTCTGACTTACTGGTTGATTTCTATGTATTTGGGGAGTTTGCTGAATAGACACTGAAGGTGGAGAGGTTTCTTTGGAGCTACTGTCAAACAGTGATGCCCCAGAAGAAGAGTTTTGGTTTCATTTTGAAAGCCTTTTCTTTTATGGGAATAGAACTCCCAAATAAACCTTGCCCTCTGGCTAGATGGAAAATTCTATGCCCCACTAGTTTACCCTCTTACCAGTAAATATTACTTTGCAGGAATCCAGTAGTTCCTGATTAGTTTTTGTTCCCTGGGAAATAAATGAAATAGATTGAGGAAAGTACATCTCAAACCTGAAGTTTCAATAGTGGTTTTCTCATGAAGTTTTTTAAATAACCCAAGCATTAAGGAGGTATCTGGACAAGAGTGAGCTATAGATTACATCAAATAGCTAAAAGCCACTGCATGTTGAGACAGGAAAGTGGTGTGTTGAGCATTAAAGCAGGACAAACAGAAGGGAGGTGTGGGATTGGATAGGAGGCAGGAGGGAGATATGCTCCTCTGCCATGCTCAGAAGTGATGGAGGGAGGTCAGTCGTGATCTGGTCTGGTTTACTGAACTCAAAATGGATCAATGCTAACCTCTGAAATCAGGAAACCCAGCAGGCTTAATGGTGTTGTGCTCCTTGGGACCTGGCTCTCTACAGCTCCCTGAAAGGAGGTTGGAGTGAGGTGGGGGTTGCAGTCTTCTCTGCAATACCAGGCAACAGAACTAGAGGAAATGGCCTGAAATTGTTCCAAGGGAAGTTTAGTTTGGAGATTAGATTTTTAACTTTTTTTTTTTTTTTCCCAAGAGTGGTCAGGCTGCCCAGGGAGGTGGTTGAGTCACCATCGCTGGAGGAGTTCAAGAAATGTGTAGACGTGACACTTTGGGATGTGGTTTAGTGGCCGTGGTGGTCTTGGGTTGATGGTTGAACTGGGTGAACTTAGATCCTTTCCAGCCTTAGTGATTCCATCATTCTGTGTCTTTCATAGAATCACAGAATTGTTTCTATGATCTTTGGCTCTGCCAAAAGCATCACTGGGCTTTGTGAGCGCTTTGCCAAAGCTTTTCATTTCATTTGTCTCTACAGCTTCAGCTGGAACTCACATCAGTTGTATTCTCTGAAATGTGAACCACGTGGCAGCTGCTGGGGAGGGAGAGGAGGAGAGATGGCTGGAGGCTTCATCTGCATGTTACTCGTAGAGAGCTGTTTGCATATTGCACAGAAAATGAAGTCTGTCACCATTTCTTATTTACAAGCAGTTTCTCACTCTAGCACTGTCTGTTCTCATCAGCTGCCATGTTTCTGTGAAAGTGTATTTTTAAAATGACTAATAAAATAGCATTTAACTGCTTCAGGAAATCAGCCTTCCAGTGAAGGCAGCGGGAGCTGAGTGGCCTTGAGGATACCACACAGTTGTTTTTGCTTTGGGCACTCACTGTGTTTTAGGGCGGAGGCAGGAAGGTGAACAAAATCTGTGATAAGCAGAATGCCCGTGGGATTTCACAGGATAGAATTGTTCCAGATGGAGAAGACCTTTAACACTGAGTCCAACTATCAACCCAGCACCACTGTTGCCATTAAACCATGTTGCGGAGTGCCATGTCTACACATTTCCTGAACTTCTCCAGGGATGGTGACTCCACCACCTTTCTGGGCAGCTTGTTCCAGTGACTGACCACTCTTTCAATAAAGAAATTTTCCCTCATATCCAATCTAAACCTCCTCTGGCACAACATCACAGGAAAGCAAAGGCATTACTTCCCTGACCAAAGAGGTTTTTACTTTTGATCTTGCAGGACAGGTGCAGGAAAGAAAAAGCTTTTCCATCAACAGTTTCAAAGCAAACCTGGTCTGCTGTCCAGGTGTACTAATGCCAGCTTGATTAACAGGCAGTGAAGGGAGCTGGGCATTAGGAGAAGAAGTTGGTGGTGTTGGTGTAATTGGACTGTCACTGTGTCTGGATTTACTCCTCTTGGATGGAGGGTTAAATAGCTTTGGCTCAAACCAAAGTCATTAGTCTCTTGCCAGAGCTCTTGCAGCAGACCTGCAGCTCTTTCTACCTTCGTCTCCTGCACAATGTGCTTGCCCCTTATTGGGGGCAAGAGGCTTCTTGCCTAGAGTGGGTTCACCTCTATTTATTTGTAACTTTCCCCTTCATAGGAATTAAATCTTAAGCTATCCAGATCTGGAAATCATTTTCTGGCTGGATATTGAACATTGTCCATATCCCTTTGATGGAGATGGCATGTCACACTCTCCTGCACTGCTGTGCACAGGCAACTTGAACTCCAGATTCTTCTTGCATTGTGGCCATTTTGAATGTGTATTGCTGGTTGACATGGATGTTTTCAGCCTCCTTCCCTGCCACGAGTGAGATCTGTCATCTTACCAGTAGTGTTTTCATCCACCAAAGCAGCACAAAGTGTCATGGGGCTCATTTCTACAAGAAAAAGAAAGTAGAATGTTGCTTTGAGTTTGTAGGAATGTTTTTGTTTGTGGTCCTGTCCATGTTAATTATGTCTTCAGACTTCAAAGACTTTCCATTTACCTGCATGGATCCATCTCATCCATCCTATGTGATGCAGATATGTCTTCAATACCTTGCTGCCAGCTCAGCTGCCTTCTGTGTGGGATCTCCAACATGTATCTGGGCAGCACAGGGATCCTCTTCCAAGGGATATCCCAACTTCCCAGCCTAAGTGTGGTTGCTTCATGTCTGATTGAGGACTCTCTGGTTCAGCATCCAGCTTCTACCTGCTGGGAGCCATGCTGAAGGACAGAAAAGGGGTCAATTTTCCACAACTGGCAGTTTGGGGTCTTTCCAGGCAGAGCTTGACCTCTCTGGTTTGCAACCAGTGGCAGGGCATGGAATGCTCTACCAGCCTCTCCACCTGCAGTCTTCTCTTGATCTTTGTGTTCACCTCCTCATCCCTTGCAATTGCACAGTGTGATGGGCGGATGGATCTCCACCAACCTTATATCTCACAGAGTACAGTAAGTTTGCAACGGGGAGGGACAACTCTGTGTAGTACTGGTAGTAGTGAGAAATTCCAGAAACTTACTCAGTATTATTTCTCTATAATTAGGAAATAGAGTAATTTTGCATTACTCATAGCACTGTCCCAGAACCTGCAGATGTTTGGGGTGTCCTCATTCTCCAGGGTGTTCCCTGAGGAGCACAGCTTCTAATGGTCTTTATTTGGATCTGCCATTTTCACGGCTTGATTGTAGATCCTTGTTTCAGAGAGGTATTTAAGAGAGAGTCTTGATTTTCAACAATGCACAGTGAGTCATGTGGTGGCCCCTGAGAAGCTGTTGGATGGTAGGCCTTGTACTCCAGCCAGGTCCTGTCACCATCTCCCAAATCTCTGAAACTGAGGTGTACATTTGACATTAAAACCAAAATACTGAATTTGAGACAAGAATTGCCAACCTTTTTGGTTCGTATGCACCTCTCGCTGGTGGCAGTGTGGGTGTAAGGGTTGGACTTGGTGATCTTAAAGCTCTTTCCTGCTCTAAATGACTCTGTGGGCAGATCAGAACCTAGGAGCTTGGTATTCAAGTAGGGCTTGATTCAAGCATGTGAACCTCCAGTGTGAATGCAGAGTGAGTAGCTAACAAAAACTTAATTTCGTTTGGTCTAGGTTGTTTAGGACTTCTTTTACTATTACTAGTGGTGGTATTTTCACTCTCCATGATGGCAAGTTCTTTACCATCCACTTTCTACTCCCTTTCCCATGTGTGGAGCTGCAGTGGTGAGTCAGGGCTGTAATGGTCCAGCCAATGTGATCTGGCTTGTGCTGTTGGGAAATAAAACCCCCAAAATGTGCCATTAACAGAATCAAAGAGTCCTTTAAGTTGGAAAAGACCTGTAAGATTATATGGTGCCACCATACCCACTAAACTACATCCCAAAGTGCCATGTCTACATGTCTGTCTTATAAGGAGAGACTGAGAGACCTACAGCTGTTTAGTCTGATTAAGAGAAGGCCAAAAGGGGACTTTAGCATTGTCTGCAGGTATTTGAAGGGTGGCTGTTGGGAGGATGGGGCCAGTCTCTTTTCAGTGATAACCTGGTGACAGGGAAAATGGACATAAACTCACAGGAAATTCCAGCTCAATATGAGAAAAAAGTTTTTTTCTGTGAGAGTGACAGAGCTCTGGAACAGGCTGCACAGAAAGGTGATGGAGTCTCCTTCTCTAGAGATCTTCAAAACTCGCTTGGTTCCATTCCTGTGTGATCTGCCCTAAGTGGTCCTGCTTTGGCAAGGGGGTTTGGACTTGATGATTGCTACAGGTCCCTTCCAGTCCCTAGCGTTCTGTGGTTCTATGACCTCCACTTCACTAGGGAGTTATGAAGAGCAGTGAGGTCTGCCCTCAGCCTCTTTGTCAGCCTAAACAACCTCACTTCCCTTAGCTGCTTCTCAGCAGACCTGTTCTCCAGACCCTTCAGCTTTATTGGAGCTGCAGTTTGTGGAAGTGCATATTCAAAGAATCATCATCTCCCTCTTCCCTGTTACTGGTGCAGCCACTTACAGTGAACTGGACACCATTGCTGGGCTGCTGGCAATGGTCTGGTAAGGGGTGCTTGTTTCTGACCCCAGTTCCTTTCTTCAAACAGCGTTGGGCCATTTTGAACACATATAGAAACATTTTTTGGCTAAAATAATGCTGTGCAGAGCCAGACAGAGTAATTACTGTGCTGATCCGTGTAAACTAATGAGGGAGGAGAAAGAAATCTTGATTAATGTTTGGCTGAAGGTAAAAAAGTAAGGTTTTTGTTAATGTTATGACTTTAAAAAAAGGAAAACACAAAATATGGCTATAGCTGCAAAGTTTGGATAGCCACCTCAAGATGAAAAACTTTCTCTGCTTTAGGAGGGCTGTGTTAATGCTGGACTGATTACAAAGATAGGTTTTGGGGTCTTATGGGCTTTGTACATAGATTTTTCTTAGTTGTGGGATAGATGGGGAAGAAGCAGTCATAAGATTCACACAAATTGCATTGGGTTGGAAGGGACCCTCAGAGGTCATCTTGTCCAAAGCCCTGACAGTCAGCAGGGACACCTCCAACTAGATGAGGCTGCCCAGGGCCACATCAAGTCTGATCTTGAATGTCTCCAGGAATGGGACCTCAGCCACATCTTTAGGCAACCTGTTATGGTATTTCACCACCCTCGTTGTGAAGAACTTCCTCCTGATGTCCAACCTAACTCTGCCCTGCACCAGTTTCAAGCTATTGCCCCTCATTCTATCACTCCAAGCCCTTCTGAACAGTCCCTCCCCAGCCTTCCTGTAGGTCCCCTTCATACATTGAAATGTAGCTACAAGGTCTCTCTGGAGCCTTCCTGTTAAGTCCTCTTTGCATACTGGAATGCATCTACACAGTCTCTCTTCAGCCTTCTCTTCTCCAGGCTGAACAGCCCCAATTCTCTCAGCCTGTCTTCACAGGAGAGGTGCTCCAGCCCTCTGAACATCTTTGTAGCCTCCACACTGTTGTGTTGTGAGCCCTAGAACTGGACACAGTACTCCAGGTAAGGTCCATCCAGAGCAGAGCAGAGGGTCAGAATCACCTCTCTCTGTCTGCTGGCCGTGCTTCTTTTGACATAGCCCAGGATGCCATTGGCCCTCTGGGCTGCAGGTCCTCTTTGCTGGCTCATGTCCAGCTTCTCATCCACCAGCACTTGGGAGTCCAGGTTCTTTTCTACAAGGCTGCTCTCAATCTCGTTATCTCCCAGCCTGATATTGAGGGTTGGCCCAGCCTTCTTGAACCTCAGAAGATTACAGATTCACAGATTGCATTGGCTTGGAAGGGACCCCTAGAGGTCATCCAAGCAAAAATAGCAAAATGTGGCTTTCTTCCTCAGTGGGCATTTATTTGCTTTCAGAATGCATTGCTTCTGGTGAATATAAATGGCAATAAAGAGCAATGGAGTGATGCAAATTGGTCTGTTAAATACTCTGAAATGGTTAAAAAATTACATAATGGACTTAAAGAGGCCTAACCATCTGATCCCTCAGAGGTTCCCTAGGGCTTTATGCTCATGGAGTGAGTGGTGTTTTTTTCAGTGTGGTCAGTGCTGCTGCTCGCCATCTGTTTGTCTACTGAAGGCTCCTCATCTTCAAAACACTGCTGCTTGTGGCTCCCGAGTTTCTTTTTGCCTTTCTGTTCCCAAATAACTTGAAGAAATGAGTAAAGAAAAATGTCAACTGCCCTTTGCATGAACTCCCAGCTTAGTTGGATGCTGGTGGGTGAAAAGCTGGACATGGACCAGCACCGTGTGCTCACAGTCCAGAGCCATCTGTGTCCTGGGCCGACCCTCAGCATGATAGGCAGCAGGGAAAGGGAGGGGATCCTGCCCTTCACATCCAGCTCTGGAGTCCTCAGTACAGGAGAGACGTGGACCTGTAGGACTGGGACCAGAGGAGGCCACAGCAATAATGGGAGTGCTAGAAGCCCTCTGCTGTGAGGCCAGAATGAGAGTTGGGGTTGTTGAGCCTGGACAAGAGAAGGGTCTGAGGACATATTCTAGTAGCATTCCAGTGCTTAGAGAGGCTGATAAGAAATCTGGGGTCCCCTTGTACTTGGCTTTGGTGAGGCCACACTTTGAGTATTGTGTTCAGTTTTGGGCACCACAATACAAGAGAGATGTGGAGGTGCTGGAGCAGGTCCAGAGGAGAGCAACAAAGCTGGAGAAGGGCCTGGAGAATAAATCTTATGAGGAGCGACTGAGAGGGCTGGGGTTGGGGCTGGTTAGTTTGAAAAAGAGGAGCCTGAGGGGGAGACCTCATTCCTGTCTACAACTAGCTGAAGGATCGTTGTGGACAGGTTGGTGCTGGTCTCTTCTCACAGGTAACTGGGGACAGAACAAGGGGGAAAGGCCTCAAGCTGAGGCTGGGTAGGTTTAGATTAGACACTGGGTAAAAAGTCTTTCCTGGAGAGAGTGGTCAGGCACTGGAATGAGCTGCCCAGGGAGGTGGTGTTTGAATCACTGACCCTGGATATATTTTAAGGGTCTTTTGGATGTGGTGCTTAGGGACGAGGTTTAAGGTGAATCTTGTTGAGTAGGGTTATAGGTTGGAGCTGGTGATCCTGAGGGGCTTTTCCAACCTGGATGTTTGTGTTTCTGGGGTCAGACTTTTTAGCAGGGCAGGCCCTGCTAAAGGCAAGGAGTGATGGCTTAAACTAGAAGAGAAATATTGAGACTAGAAAGAAGGAAGAAATGTTTTACACATTGTTGAGACCCTGGCCCAGGTTGCTCAGAGAGGTGGTAGATGCCCTCTTCCTGGAACCATTCCAGGTCAGGTTGTCTGGGGCTCTGTGTAACCTGCACTAGTTGCAGATGTCCCTGCTGACTGCAGGAGCTTGGACTAAATGACCTTTCATAGAATCAGTCAGGGTTGAAAAGGACCATGACCAGGACACCCTACCCTAGATCAGGCTGCCCACAGCCTCATCCAGCCTGGCCGTAAACACCTCCAGGGAAGTGGCCCCAACTACCCTCCTGGGCAACTCAGCTCAGGCTCTCACCACTCTCATGCTGAAGAACTTCCTCCTCACATCCAATCTGAATCTCCCCACCTCCAGCTTTGCTCCATTCCCCCTAGTCCTGTCCCTACCTGATAGCCTCAAAAGTCCCTCCCCAGCTTTTCTGTAGGCCTCCTTCAGATACTGGAAGGTCACAATAAGGTCAGTTTGGAGCCTCCTATTCTCCAGACTGAACAGCCCCAACTCTTTCAGCCTGTCCTCATAGGAGAGGTGCTCCAGCCCTCTGATCATCCTTGTGGCTCTTCTCTGGACATGCTCCAGCATGTCCACATTCCTCTTGTAATAGGGGCTCCAGAACTGGATGCAGCATTCCAGGTGGGGTCTCAGCAGGGCGGAGTAGAGGGGGAGAATCACCTCCCTTGACCTGCTGGCCACACTTCTCCTGATGCAGCCCAGGATCTGGTTGGCTTTCTGGGCTGCAAGTGCACACTGCTGGCTCATGTTGAGCTTCTCGTCCACCAGCAGCCTCAGGATGCTCTCCTCAGGGCTGCTCTCCAGCCAGTCACTGCCCAGCCTGCATTTGTGCTTGGGATTGCCTCGACCCAGATTCAGGTCCTTGCACTTGGTCTTGGTGAACCTCATGACATTGCCTTGTGCCCACCTCTGCAGCCTGTCCAGGTCCCTCTGCCCTCCAGCATGTCTGCTGCACCACACAGCTTGCTGTCATCAGCAAACTTGCTGAGGGTGCACTCAAATCCTCTGTCCGTGTTGCCCACAAAGACGTTGAACAAGACTGGTCCTTTAAAGGTACCTTCCAACCCAAGCCATTCCATGATTCCATGAAAAAGCAGCTTGATGTGTAGAGCTTCTTAAGCTATGGATCTCAACCTGAGCTTTCTAGATACAGTTGCATATGCCTCAAAAGTTAGGAATGGGAGACTCCTTCATTGTATTGGTGTGGGCTGCAGTACCATGTCTATATTTGTGTTAATGGAGTGGAGGAATCATTAGTAAGTCACTGAATCCTTCTGCACACCTAAGGACTAGAAATAAAGCTACACAAGAACCTGCAGTTCGTCCTGCCCAGTTCCTAACTTATTGCCCAAAGGAAATGTTGTAGTGAAAAATTGTGATTCTTGATAATGCCAAAAATTATAGTGGGGAAGTAGCCTGCAATATCCAGAGCTGGAAAGGCAGCAGAGGATTTGTGGGGGAAGTCCAGAAATGGTTTTCTCTTGTAGGCAGGCATTGCACCACATTACAAGCAAACAGACTTATGAATGGTTTTGATCAGCATCACAGAAGGAAAATTGCATTCATTTTTCAGGTATCTTAAATTAAGGAGGCCATTGGGAGATTTAGAGAAGCCGCAGTCATTAATGGTCAAATTTGGGGCAGAAGAAGTGAGGAGGAAAAGAAGGGCTAAATTCAGCTATTCAAATTGGTATCTGCTCTTTTATGGTCTGCAAGCTTCTGAAATGTTCTAAGTCCAAGAGGAAGAAGAGAAGTGGAGGTTCTACAGGTTGATGTAAGCACCACTTAGATCAGGAGCAGGGTGGGCAAGGGAGGTATCAGCTGCTGTCAAGCTGAATCTTCCCCAGTAAATCTCAGTCAGAAGCATGACACCCAAGAGGAGCAGGATGAGATAATTGTCTTCAGTGCCCTCTGCTCTCCCTGGCTCAGGCTCAGGTCTGTTTGACTTAAGTGTCATTACAAGTAATTGGAGTTAGATATGCAGATCAGAGGAAACAGGCAATGTCACTTATTAGCTAAAGGAATGAAGTAATTAAATTTGCTAATTTAAAGCCACTTTTCTTCCCTGTCCTTAGAAAATACTGACCCTGCAGATTATTTTTTTTTTTTGGCTGCTGAAGTGTTCATTTGAATTTTGCAAATGATGCTCTCTTCTGGAGAGTGTTTAGAGAAGAGAGAGGAGAGAGAAAGGAGATAGGCTTTGTGAGGGTAAGTTCAGCATCTTGCATTCTCTCTTCAACATGTGTCTGCACGAGTGGGATGTGTTGGTACATGTTTCCTTAAAGAAAAGAGGGGGAAAGCATCAACCAAAACACCAGTTTCTAACGAGAAGTAACAGGAATATGCTAGGGCAGAGAAAATGAGGGAAGAAATATGAGATTCTAAATGGTTCTTTTTCTAGGGGGTTGGGGAAATTTAGCTTAGAGATGAGAAGAACGTCTTTCTTGCAAGAGTGGTCAGACGTTGGAACAGGCTGCCCAGGGAGGTGGTAGAGTCACCATCCTTGGAGGTGCTCAACAGATGTGTGGACATGGCACTTTAGGACGTGCTTTAGTGGCCACGGTGGTGTTAGTTTGATGGTTGGGCTCAGTCTTAGAGGTCTTTTCCAACCTTCAATGATTCTGTAATTCTTTGACCTTTAAGAGTCCCTTCCCACTGAAGACATTGTATGATCTGGTAATTAGATTAAAGATTGATGTAGTCCCTTATTACCTCAAAGAAGAAACAACTCTTTTGCTTGATTTTGGGGGACTAGTAAGGAGAAATTGTGTCTAGGCTTTCATCTGGTGCTTGCAATTTGAGTGAATAAAGTTAGATGTGTTGCTGAAACAATAAAAGGGTAGTTGGAAGGTGCTTAATAGTGTTGCTCTTCAAAGAAATGAAGTAATAATCACTGGAAATGGTGGAAGGAGGGAGAGAAAAAGGAGGGAAGGATACAGAGGAGGGGGTTTGTAGAAAACCCTTTAGTTAAATTGCATTAGTGAAGAGATGATAAAGTTCTTAGACTCTTCAAATGGCTTAGGTTGGTAGGGGCCTTTAGAGGTCATCTAGTACAAACCCCTGCAGTCAGCAGGGGCATCTTCAACTAGATGAGGTTGGTGTGGGGACTGTTGGACACCCTGATTCCAGCTCAACAAACACCAAACTGATGAGGGATGGCCAGCAAAGGTCTCCTCATCTCAGCAGGCAGGATGAAGAAGTTGGGTGGAGGCATGACTTCTGCTGCAGGGTTGTACATGGAAGGGAGGATAACCCAACCATGTGCTGCTGCCAATGGCTGTGGTCACAGATGTGACTTACCCACGTGGTGTTTGGAATTTAAAGCCTGGAGAATTGGCAGGAGGGAATTGGAACCGCAGAGATGATGATGACGCAGCTCTGTGCGCTGAATACATCAGGCAGGCAGTGACAGACCGTTCCTGTCACTGAGTTTAATGTTGTCATATGTCTGTATAAAGCACCAAGTGACTGGGAAAAGCCATCTCATTAACATATTGGCTGAGCCTTTTCATGATGAAGTTCTGCACTTGATGATAGCAAGGGGAAAACATGATGTAAAAGCCTCTTGGCCTTAAATTGAAGCTGTAAGTAATGCACCCACTGCAGTTCAGTTAATTCCATATTAATTTTGTTTTGTCTGAGTGGCTTCCCCCTCCCACCTTCATCTAGGAGATGCCTTAATGCAGAGCATTAGTTGCAGAAGCTCATTACTTTTTGAGCATCCACCAGAAATAGTAGAGGTTGTTTGGAACAGATGAGTTTGAAAGAGGATGAGCCTCACTGGAGGTCCACATCCTGCTGCCAGATTTGGGTGGGAAAAAGCCATCTTCAGACCCAAAAAAAAAAAGGCTGAATTTTAATGGAGAATTGAAGATGACAAGCTAAATACTTAGAGAATCATAGCCTGGTTTGGATTGGAAGGAACTTTTAAAGGTCATATCCAACTGCCCTACAGTAAATAGGGACACCTCCCACTACACCAGGGTGCTCGAGGCCTCATCCAACCTGGTCTTGAATATCTCCAGGGAGGGGACATCCACAACCTCCCTGGACAACTTATTCCAGTGTTTCACCACCCTTGAACAAGTAATCCAGGGAGATCATGAATGCCCCAAATTTGTTTGGTTTGAAGGGATCTTTAAAGGTTATCTAGTCCAACCATCCTGCAGTAAGTTGAGACATCCCCACCTAAATCATGTTGCTCAGAGCCTCATCAAGTCTGACGTTGAATGTATCCAGAGATGGGGCCTCCACCACCTCCCTGGGCAACCTCTTCAAGTTTTCTACAGATTCACAGATTGCATTACTATTGAAGGACCCCTGAAAGGTCACTTTGTCCAATCTGACTGCAGCAAGCGTGGATACCTCCAACTAAATCAAGTCTGCCCAAGGCCACAGCATTTATTAGACCTTAGAGAATTCCTTAGAAATCCCAGCCCACACCAAAATCCCTTCAGGTGTTTGAAAGTAGTAAAACAAGACAAAAATTTGTGTATTAGCTTAACCTGGGGAAGAAAAAAGAAAAAGAAAAAAAAAAAGCTGGGGCTGTCTTGTTAGCTTTAAATGGTGATGGGTTGCAGAATCCCCTAATGGAAATGTACTGGCATTCTTTGGTGGGATGCAGAGGAAAGAATGTGCTGTTGCTGTGATGGGTGGCTGAGAAGTGATGCTTTTGCAGAGCTGTGGTTAGATAAACCATGACAGCACAGACTAAAGGCAATGAAAAACAAGGTCCTGTGCTGTCTTGGGTATGTCTCAGCAAGTGAGCTCCAGCTCATGTCTTACCTCACTGTCATCTCTGGACTGAGGCAGAGTTGGTAATGATTTGTTTAAATCTGCACAGTCTGGAAGAGAATTACCTGAGGTCCAGCTCTGCCTCTCACCCACTGGCTGCTTCACAAAGCTTGGAGAGTGCTCTGTAGTGCCAGAGGAACGTCCTCTGGCCAAATTGGTATTAAGCTGATGGTGCAGGCTGCCGTTCTAGCTGCAGTGTCAATTTCTGTTGATTGTCCTTAGGAATAGCAGATATTGTCTTGCTCTTATGCTTTTTCCACCTATAAATGAAGTCAATTTTGTTCAAGAGACCTCTCCTCCTCCCAACCTCCTTGTCAAGACCTCTGGTAAAAAGAATCCCTTGAAGCTTGTAGCTAAAGGTTCCCAAGAGTTGCATTTTCCTATTAAAATGGTAAGAACTATGGAAACTTCCTTTTGGATAGAGTAATTCTGAACTTGTGCCTCTTTTATTGAGCTTTTGTACCTTCATTATCTGCCCTGTTTTTTACTGTGTTGTTTTTGTTTGTTGTTGTTGTGCTTTTTTTCTCTGTAGCTCCCCAGAGGAATTTCGAAATTGCCTTTAAGATGTTTGATCTGAATGGCGACGGCGAGGTGGACATGGAAGAGTTTGAGCAGGCAAGTTGAACAGCAGGGTCACTTCTTAATGCTGTGGTATCTTAGCCATAAGTACAGCACTCCACTGTGACCACACTGGGGTTTATATTTAGGGTTAGTGCTGGTTTATGTCTTTTCCTTCTCTGCTCTGTTATGTTACCTGTTATGCAGCAGTGCCTGCTGCTTTTTTTTTTTTTTTTTAACTTGATATTTCAAGGCATAATTTTTCCTTGACCAGGACAACTGTGAGTATAAACTTTTCATTCCCTGTGACTGGTCACTGAGAAATCTTTACAAAATGTCATCTCCAAAGTAGATTTTTTTTTTTTTTAACTTTGCTGATATCATAGGATTTTGTTCCTCCTTTCTTCCACAGCTTTTTCAGCGTTCCTTAGCTTTGCTTGTCTTTGGAGAATAACCAGAGTGAGTCTGCTCCAATGAACAATGGAGCCTCTTGTTTCCATGTAATCTAAACCTGTGCTTATTGAGGACATATTTTCATTAGCTTCTTTCCCCTACTTCCTACAAGGTTGCATCAACAGGGAGTTTGTTGCAGGCTTTTTAATGAGCTTAGCCAGTGTGTCTGACCCTGATGAGGTCCTCCTACATGCTGTGGGTTGTGATTGTTAGAGTGAAAATAGGTTGAAAGCTTGACCTGTCAGTGGGGAAAAGACCAGACCTCCCCAGGCAGAAGTTTGTGGTTTTCTTGCTGATGTAGAAGACAATGTTAAGGCTTTGGGAACTCGTAAACATCCTGAAGCTGCTGTATACTAGCAGAGCTCCATGGTGTACTACTTGTGAAAGGCTAAATCCATGTGTTTGCAAACGAGGAAACTGACTGGGTGAGTGGGGGAGTCATAGAGTTATAGAATTGTTTTGGTTGGAGAAGGCCTTTAAGATCATTAAATGGAACTGTTAACCCAGCACTGCCAAGGTCAACACTAAACCATGTCCCTCAGCACCACACCTACATGGCTTTTAAATATCTCCAAGCATGGTCCCTCCATCACTTCCCTGGGTAGCCTCTTGACAACCCTTTTGTGGAAGAGATTGTTCCTAATGTCCTCTGGCACAACTTGAGGCTATTTCCTCTTGTCTTATCACTTGTTCTGTGGGAGAAGAGGCCAGCTCCCGCCTCACTCCTGTCTCCTTTCAGGGAGTTGTAGAGAGCTAGATGGTCTTATCTGAGTCTGCTTTTCTCCGGATTAAACAACCCCAGCTCCCTCAGCAGCTCCTCACCAGACCTCTTCTCCAGACCCTTCTCCAGCTTCATTGCCCTTCTCTGGACAGGCTTCAGCATCTCAATGTCCTTGTGACAAGAAGCCCAAACTCAGGATTTGAGGTGCAGCCTCACCACCTTTTTATGCTGGCCACATGATTTCAAATAGTATTAGAGAGTGACCGCTTCTGTTGTTAAGAACAAGGTAGAGGAGAAGCACCACTGTACATAGTGCTTCTGTGACCATCTGTCCTTCAGGGTTGTATGTTTAATGGGCAAGTGGATGCTCCTTCTTCTGGACAAAGGAAACAAGACAGGTTATCTCTTTTTTTTTT
>VWZI01019133.1:114031-164042 GCA_013396835.1 Psilopogon haemacephalus | reverse complement strand
TTTTTTTTTTTTTTTTTTTTTTTTTAAACCTGCCCTTGTGGGTTTGTTGCTGATGGAGGACATCTTTGTTTGGAGAAGGTGAAAAACTGTGTACTGATCCCTGAGAACAGAGCAGCCCTAAATAATCTCGTTAGAAATTCTCACTCATGGGTTGATTGAATGACCAGCTAACTTCAGAAGTCTCCAAAAGGTCATATTTGGGTCACTTGCTATAAATGGGAAGAGCTTGTGGCAGAGCAAGTCTGTTAAATTAATTCCCCCCCTTGTAATCTTTTGCTGTCTTCCTTCTTAAATTATTACCTGTGGACATGATGTCACCATAAGGAATTTGCTCCAGAGCTGTGTCGTGTATCTGCTGAACTGGATGTTTTCAGATGTAAACTTTAAATTAAGAGGAGAACAGAGTTTGTTTATCTACAATATCCTATCCCTTCATGTGATAGCTTGTGATATAAACACAGGAGTCTTGTTCTTTTCCTTCACAGAATGAGGGGATGGAGGGGACCTCTGGAGATCATTCAGTCCAAACCCCTTGCTGAAGCAAAGGCACCAACAGCAGGTTGCCTAGGATCACAATGTCCAGGTGGGTTTGGAATCTCTCCAGAGAAGGAGACTCCACAACCCCTCTGGGCAGCCTGCTTCAGGGCTCCAGCACCTTCACAGCAAAAAAAGTGTTTTCTTCTGTTCAGATGTGACCTCCTGGGTTCCAGTTTGTACCCATTGCCCCTTGTACTGTCAATGGGCATCACTGGAAGGAGTCTAACCTTATCCTCTTGCCCCCCACCCTCTAGCTCTTGCTGAGCATTGATTGGATCCTCTCTCAGGCTGTTCTTCTCCATGTTAAACATCCTCAGGTCTCTCAGGCTGTTCTTCTCCATGTTAAACATCCTCAGGTCTCTCAGCCTTTCCTCCTCACAGAGATGCCCAAGGCTCCTTAACGTCTTTGTCATCCTCTGTTGGACTCTCTCCAGTCTTTTCCTGTCTCTTTTGAACTGGAGAGTCCAAAACTGGACCCAGTAATCCAGATGTGACCTCCTTAGGACAACGTAGGGTGAGAAGAGAACCTTCCTTGACCTGCTGGCCACATAGCAGTGTCCAAACTTGGTACTGCCTCCCTATAAACTTTGGGTTTAGGTATGAAAAATTCCAAGTTTCCTCTTTTCCCAACCAAAAAATGCCGTTCTCACTTCTGTTTTGCATAGTGCATGAATGCAGCACTCCATTGCTGATAATATTTAACAATTCAAAAGGTGTTTTACAGCAGTTACAAATTTCCTGGAGCAGGGATAAATGAATTTAAGAGTAGGGAAGAATGATTAAACTGCCTGCTAAAAATGCAGTGACACCAAGGAATGAACACAGGTGTCATGTTTGGCTTCTTTATTAGACATGTGAAGAAAGAATGTTTCCTGAGGATTCATGTTTTGGGAGCATTCTGAAGATGCAAGCAGAAAATTGAATTCAATTATTTTGAGTC
Source organism: Psilopogon haemacephalus (assembly GCA_013396835.1). Classification (NCBI taxonomy): domain Eukaryota; kingdom Metazoa; phylum Chordata; class Aves; order Piciformes; family Megalaimidae; genus Psilopogon; species Psilopogon haemacephalus. The sequence continues at coordinate 162,565 of VWZI01019133.1, read as the reverse complement.
ATCCAGCAGGCAAAGGGAAGTTCTGTGTGCATTAAGTCGTACAGAAATCCATGGGAAGTGGAACATATTTTTGTTAAGCATCACTGCCTCCATATAAAAGAATAAAATTCCTGGTTGACATCAGAATATCTTGGTGAACATGGATGTTTAGAGCTTCTGAGTCAAAGGTTGAATCACAGAATGCATCAGGTTGGAAGCTCATCTTGTCCCACCTTCCTGCAGTAAGCAAGGCCACCTCCAACTAGATTGGGTTGCTCAGGGCTCCACCAAGCTTGACCTCGAATGCCTCCAGAGATGGGGACTCAACCAGGGATGGGCAACCTGTTGCAGTATTTCACCACTCTCATTGTGAAGAGCTTCCTTCTAATGTCCAACCTAAATCCACCCTGCTCCAGTTTCAAGTCATTGCCCTGTGTCCTATCACTACAGGCCCTTATAAACAGTCCCTCCCCAGCATTCCTGTAAATGCCCTTTGGATACTGGAATGCAGCTACAGGGTCTCCTCAGAGTCTTCTCTTCTCTAGACTGAACAATCCCAGCTTTTGCAGCCTGTCCTTGTAGGAGAGGTGCTCCTGCCCTCTGATCATCGTGTTCAGGTTCCATCTGAACATGAGGGAAAACTTCTTTGGTGTGAGGGTGCTGGTGCCCTGGAGCTGGCTGCCCAGACAGGTTGTGGAGTCTCTTTCTCTGGAGAGTTTCCAAACACCCCTGGACAATGTGATGCTGAGCAATCTGCTCTGCATAACCTTGCTTTAGCTAGACCAAATGGTCTCCAGAGTTCACTTCCAGCCCCAACCATGCTGGGATTCTTTGTGATTCTGTTTGCATATCTATTCCATGAACAATTTACCTGGCACAGGCAGCTGGAGATGGCCCTTCCAGGAGACCATGCCACTGGATGTGGCATCACTTTAAAAGAACAGCATAATTTTGGGAAGACTGGGAAGTAAAACAAGAGCAAGAATAAGATTCTCACACAACTTTTGTACTGTCCCTGTTGGCTGTGGGCACATTCAAATGAATTTTATATCCCATTTTCACACATTGTCTTTGGAGACAGCCAACAGTAGGTTGCTTTTTTCCTTAATGTCTGAAAACCCATAAGAATATTTATCAAGAAAGGAAATTATTTGCAGTAATTTAGGTAATATGTGAATTAAGTTGGAGGCTTTAACTACCTAATAAGAAAATTTTTATTTTCTTCAGACCTCACTTAAGAACCTTGTTTATTTTCCTGTTGATATATATGGTTAAGTGCGTAGTACTGAGTACTTTCGTGCCTGCGTCAGTGTCATCTTCAACTTCTCATCCTTCAGCAAGTGAATTGTTAGTTTACTCTTCCAGTTTTAATTAAAACTCAGATGAAGAGCAGTAAACTCACAGGAAATGCTATTTTTTTTTAATTTCTTCTCCAACCATTAACTATTTTAATAGATTTTTTTCCTCCTCTTTCTTTATCCCCTCCTTGTATGCTGCCGAAGATGAGATGGATCACAAACACTAAGGTTGAAATATATTCAACAGTGAAGCATCTCTGTTCTTCACATCCCCCTATGATTGATGAGCTGTAGGGGTGGACTGGAAGACAACTCCTTGTGGTGGTTTGCTTGCCTATCTGGGTCCAAAAACTGAGGACCTGCCAAATAGCTTTGGCTCTGGTGCTCACGGATAGATTTTCAAACTGTCCGACGCTTGGTACGGATGGGGAGAGAGAGAGAGAGGAGTACAGGACACTGTGTAAATAACACCCAGGGAAAGATGCTCTAGCCAATAGTCTGCACAGTGGTAAACACTCTCTTCTGCAGATACTGGAGCCATTTTCCAAGCTGGTCATCAACTGCATTGCTTCAGACAGTTTATAAATATTTGTCTCCAAAATGTGCATGCAGAGCTTATAGTTAAAAACTTTGCACAGAGCCAAACAAGGAGTTGCTGTTTACAGTGCAATAAATCCTTCCTCACATCACAGAAGGTTTTTAAAAGAAAGCAAAACCCCCAAATCCTTTTCTCTGTAATTGTTTTGTTGTTTACACACACACTCCTCCCCTCCCCCATCCCCGACTCAACTTGATTTTCCTTGTAGTGGAAGAATAGTCAGTAGTCTGTGGTTTGGAGGCAGCGTTTCAAGTAAGGTGAAGCTGGCAGTGATAAGCAGTGTTCTCTGGTGCGTCTCCTCCGGGGTTGTTCCTGCACTCACTTCTTGTTAGGAAAAAAAAAAAAAACCACCACCCCATATACTACAATAACAAGCTTCTGGCATCCTCTTGACAGCTGGAGCTCTTGGCAGCTGTCTTCCTTCCTCCTTTCCAACTTCTATCAGCAGGAGGAATAGGATGAAGGCAAAGCAACAGTGTTTGAAAGTGGTGAGACCCTGGCATAGAGATGGTAGATACCCCACCCTTTGAACCATTCCAGGTCAGGCTGGGTGGGGCTCTGAGCAACCTGTTTTGGTTGAAGATGTCCGTGCTCAGTACAGAGGAGTTGGACTAGATGACCTTTAAAAGTGCCTTCGCACCTAAACTGTTCTATGATTTGATGACTCTGTTGTTTGGAGCTTCAGGAAGCCTGTGCTGTCGAGGCTGAGGGCTGGACTTCACATCAAGTGGTTTTTTTCCTCCCTCCTTTCTTACATTTCCTGTCCTTAATCTGAATCCTTCTGCTGCCTTGTTGGAAGAGACCAGTTATTATACAGACTTCTCACATCCTAGCAATAATTCAGATGAGTAAGTGCTGGAAAGGGATGGTGAGATACTTGGGGATGGAGAGAGTAGGCAAGGATTTGTTTGGCTTGGCTGTCCTCTTAAATTACCTTTAAAATAAAAAAAATCTTGGATTTTTCAGGCTTGACACACAGCCTTTGTTTCAGAGGAGCTTCCAGCTATGGCACAGAGGAGCACGCAGCAGGGACGGTGTGCCTTTAGTTGGAGACACCTGGGTTTGTGCACAAGGGGAAAGGAAAGTCAATGTGAGCTAAATGGGTTTGGTGTTGGCTAACAAGGATGGGCAGTAAAGTAGGAGATAGAAGGTGTAAAACCTGTGCAGGCTTTTTTCCTTCCCTGTGGTTACCTTGGCTTTCTTTCCTCCCCTGATACAGTTGGGAGCAAGCTGCTCTCTACTGACCAGTTGTGGGATCAGTGCTAAAATCCTGCAAATTGGGTGAATTATTTCTTAGAATTCATTTTAAGCATTTCATACGCCTCTTTCTTTAAAGAGGATTGAAAGAAAAAAACAAAATAAAGCTTAAGTTCAGCTAAATTCTTGAATTGTGTCTTTTAAAAATTATTTCAGGGACAAAAAAAAAAGTGATGGAGGATCAGAGTCCCAGTGTGGTAGGGATTGGAAGAGACCTGTGGAGATTATCTAGTCCAATTTCTGTGCTAAAGCAGGATCATGCACAGCAGTTTGGCCAGAATCACATCCAGAGATGGACCTCTCCAGAAAAGAAGTCTCCACTACTTCTCTGGGTTGCTTGCTCCAGGGCTCCAGCACTCTCACAGTAGTTTTCCTCATGTTCAGATGGAACCTTCTGGGTTCGAGGTTATGCTTGTTGCCCCTTGTCCTGGTATTGACAAGGGTCTGGCCCCATCCTGTTGCCCCTGCACCCTTTAGTTATTGATCAGCGTTGGTCAGATCCCCTCTCAGGCTGCTCCTCTCCAGGCTAAACAGCCCCCTGTCTCTTAGCCTTTCCTCCTTAGAGAGGCATCTCAGTCTCCTCAGCATCATCATAACAATGATGTGACTGAGTTTGGAATACATGGTATTGATACTTGACTGGTGGCAGTCCTAGTGATGTTTTTGTTGCTAATATCCTCCTCCTTACTTTTAGGTCCAGAGCATCATTCGTTCCCAAACCAGCATGGGCATGCGCCACAGAGACCGCTCCACAACAGGGAACACCCTGAAAACTGGCTTCAACTCTGCGCTGACAACCTACTTCTTTGGGGCAGATCTGAAGGGGAAGTTGACCATCTCCCACTTCCTGGACTTCCAGCGCAAATTGCAGCATGATATTCTGAAGCTGGAGGTTTGCCTTCCTTTTATGTTGGGGGTTATTTCTGGAGGAAGAGCAAGAGAGCAGGAAGAGTTCAGAACTGCAGCTCAAAGCACTCACGAATCAGTGTAATGAAGGTGCAATGGAGGGTATTAATGTAAGATGGTATTTTTTCAAAGTTAATATCATTTATTAATTTTGATATTCCAAACTCCTGCTACCCACTCAGTAATTTTTAATAATAATTACCAGGTTCTTTGCAGTGGTCATGAAAACATTATGCAAAGGAATAACTGGATCTAGAACAAATAACTAGCAATAATGCAACCTTAAACCATTAGAATTGGAAGAGAAGCTCTTGCGGTCAATTATACCACTTGTCCACTAGAGGGACTCAGGAAGCTCCTTTCTGCTTTACAGGAGAAGGCTAGGATTCAATTAAGAGTTTACAGAATTTTGCTTTGAGTATTTACTCACAGAAATATCTCCAGATTCCCTGGGGCTAACTACAGTTCCAGGCAGTAGCCAAATGCTTGCAGGGGTTCTGTTGGTGTCTTCTTGGCCGCTAAGGCTTCTGATTCTACTCAGGCTTCACAGGGTGCTGGGGAAAGAGGCAGATGATCTCTGACCTGGTCCTGCTTCCTCTTGGCTCCAGTCTCAGCAGGGAGGCTTGCGGAGGGGCAGGCAGGATGTCTTGCAGATGTGCAATCTTGTCAAGAGACTGGCAGGTATTACACTGGCTAAGCAAGCTTATCACATGGAGGCATTTGTGCCTGTTCTTGGTAAACAGGAAGCAGTGTCCAGGCAGACAAACCCAAAGCATTAGGGTTTGTTACTTCGTGGCAGTAATAGCTTATAGTTCAGCATAGCAGGATGCAACAGCAGTGAGGCAGTAGCAGAATCACTACCAGAAACAGAGAGAACACATTAAGGCAGAAACAATGGTGGCAGCAGCAAGTATGTTGCCTCTACTTGCTCATCTCTTTTATCAATGTAGCCTGAGACCTAATGGGCCTTTGGACACAGATTCGCCAATCAGAATGGCATTTAGCCAAGCTTGACTATATTAGGTGAAGTCAGGGCTTAGTTTTACCTTTCTTTAGGAAAACATAGGCCTTGCATGAGACAGGCACAAGCCAAGTGTATGTACCTTGTTTACCACAGGATGTAAACAGGAGCAAAACAAGTCTGGGCAAGCCAGGGTCGCTAGATTCAGTGGCTCCAGGTTATTTGTCCTCCTTCCTGTGGTTGGTCTCCCCAAAACAGAGAGAGTGAGAGCAGAAAAAGATGTCTGGGCAAGCCAGGACGTGTTCAGGCCTTTCACAACAATCAGACTTGTTGTTATATTTGTGATTAACGTTGTGCTTGTGGCACACCCTAGGAACATCTCCGATGTGTCAGTACCTGCTCTTGCAAAGTTGCAGCAGCAAACACATCCTGAGCATATGTGTCTCTATGTAGTGCTTACCTTGCAAGCACCTTGCCACTTCCAGTGAAGGTAATTATGAGATGCTTTAGGTAAAAAAGCAGACTGCAGAGGTTGTGAGAGATCTGTTTATACCTTACTGAGGAAGGTTTGTCTTGGTCCTAATGACTGAGCTGTTTCCTGAAGGACAAGAGTTTAATGTTAACTGGATTTCTGATTATTTCAGTCAATTGTGCATCTTCCTGGTACTTACCTTGTACTGTCCTCAATCAATAAGAATTTATGTCTTGGTAAGTTAAGGTTATGGACACATCACTACTGAATTCCTGGCAGCAGTCCCGTGCTGTGCTTAGCAGTTTTGCTACTCATTTTAACTGAAGATGTGACCTATGCAAAGGGAACAGTGCTGCCCAACTTATTTTTTTCCTGAGTTTGTTGCCCAGGGAGGCGGTACAATCACCATCCCTGGAGGTGTTAAACTGAGTAGTTCTGACACTTCGTGACATGTTCAAGACGTCATGGAGGTGTCAGGTAGAAGGTTGGACTTGGTGATCTTAGAGATCTTTTCCAGCCTTAATGATTCTGTGATTCTCAGATACTAAATTTGGTAACGGTTTCTTCACTGAAAGGCTTCTCAAACAGTGGAGCAGATTCTACAGGGTGGTGGTTGAATCCTCATCCCTGGAGGTTTTCAAAGAGGCAGAGATGCAGTGCTGAGGGACATGGCTATGCACCAGACTTGGTAGAGTTAGAGAGTGGTTGGACTTAATAATCCTAAAGGCCTTTTCCAACCAAAAGCATTCTGTGATTCCAGAGCACCTGATTTTTCTGTTCATCTTTGTCATTGATTTAAACAATACAGACCTAGTTTTGTGTTCAAGTGTTATGAAACACAGCCTCTCTCCTCTGTTGCATTTATCTCTTTTGACATGATGTCACACCTTCTCTCCCTGCTTCACATTTGATGTGTTTGCTCACAGTTAAGTGGCTTTTCACACAAGCTTCTAGTGTTGTTCCTTTTGCAGGGAGTGTTCTAATGAACTGAGACACTTCAAAAAACTCAGAGCAGAGACATCCCCTTGTTATTTACCTTGACCTCTGCAAGTCAGAAGAGCATGAGAAATGGCACTGTGTACTGGGTTAGAGTGGATCCCTCCCCTGGTAGATTAAATTCACTACAAGAGAGATTTTTTTTTTTTGGAAAGTCAGGAGAAAGGAAATTGTATTTCTTATAGTTTGAACTAAATATAATAGTATAAGGAGAATAAACTACTACAGCAATATAATGACGTTAAGGAAGATAGGGAAAAGTGTCAAGTGGTGGCAAAGTGGCGAAAGCAGCAGCAGCCAAAACAACAGCAGGGGGGAGATAACAGCAAGCACAGCAGAAGCAGCAAAAGGGAAGGTACAAGCTGTGCTTCCAGACATAAAGCTTTTGATGTTCCAATGAAATTATATTAACTTATCCATTGTTGCTATTATATGGCCTATTCCTAGAATGTTCACCTCTCCACTCAGAGCTTCCACTTCTAAGTTTCCCTGTTCCTTTTTTTTTTTTTTTCCTCCTGAGCTAGAAATCTAGCTCAAATGGCCACAATCCACCTCTTTAATGTAATCCCATTAGAGCATCAAGTCATTCCATCTAGTTAGGGACAATATCAGTGTCATGAATGGTAGTCATCCAGGCTTCAGATGTTTTCTCCAATTCCTGGCCATCCATTTCCTCATTTCTGTCTGTCTCAGGCATTGGCTAGCTCAGAGGTTTCAGGAAACAGTCAGATGTTTTCTTCAGTAAATGGGATGGTGTAGGACTCCTAACAATCACAGGGTTCATGCTCATATCCAGTGGGTTCTTCATGGGTTTTATGGGCACCACAATTATCTGCAAAGAGCTCATAACAACTTCTGTCTACCTTTTTTCTGCTAATGTCAAGTTCTTTGTGGAGTACATCATATTTCACCATTGTTTTGCGTAACTCTGAATGTATGGCCAGGTCCTTTGGCAGAAACCACCCCTCAGATAGGTTCTGTCCCCACTCAAAGGGTGAAAGAGCCCATACAATTTTCCCCAACAAATTCTTTTCACAAACAAAGGAACTCTATTTCCATCTGCCTTGTGCTCAGTAGCACTCAACATCAGATAATGGACAGTCTCAGTCCATCTTTACTCAAATCTTTGCAGTCTGTGCATCCAGCCAGGAAACAAACCCAAGGCTCCCACATCAAAGGATGTCGTACCACTGAAATACAAATGCACAATCAACTGCTCACTGCAAAGTCTCAATTACTCATTGCAGATTCTCTTAGAGTCCCTCTCAGCACAATCTGAATCAGTCCACATCTGTCTCAAATGGTATGTCTCCATCCCTGAGCAGTCAAATGGGGCAACTAAGTGCAGTCCACTCCATTCATCAAGCTGTCACTCCATTCTGCTTCTCATGTATGCAAGAGTGAAGATCCCTTGGTCACAAGGGAGTTCCATTTCTCTGAGTTCCAGAATCTACAAGAGTCCCGTGCTTCTACTTGTCTTGTGTACCAGGCCATCCACCACCCCTGAGGGTTCTGTCCTGCAGTTCCTGTGCTCCTAGCTGCAGAATCAGAAGTGAACCTACCACACCACCAGTCCATGCCCTTATCTTCCTTCCCCAATCTAAACAGAATTGTTTTCAAGTTTTATTTAACCTTTCCCAACATCTCTCCATCAACCTTTTCAATGGACGACTTAAAAGGAGGAGGATCTGGTGGTGGGCGAGAAGGAGGTGGCTGAATAGGAAAGAAAATCACTATGGGGTCAGTGCCGTTCACAGAAGCACCTACCAGACCAGAACTGTCCATCCTCATCACCGCCTCAGCAGCCAGAGGAGGCACTACGGTCACGCCACCCTTGCAGCTTGCCCTACCACTCAAGCTCAGCACCAGGGCTGTCACTGCCTCTTCTGCCACTGCTGAAAACTCAGCAGGGATACACAGAGCCACATCACCCTTTGGCACTGGTCCTGGCCAGCCACCCTCTACAGCACTGGCAGGAGTTAGCGAGAAGGGGAGCTCAGTACGGCCAGTTCTGCCACTGTAAATTCAAGACTGACTCACAGCTCGGGGAGCAGTTCCCCATCGCTGCTCTCTGCAGGTACCCTATCAGGACACACTCCAAATGCAGGCTCACCGTTCGCAGCCACTGCCTGCCCATGCATACTGCCTACACTGGGACAAGAGGGGTACTGAGGCATGGCATCAGCGCCTCATCCCCTGAGTGGGGAGTGGCTGAGCCCATCAAGAGGATGGAAATTACTTGTGTCATGGACACCAATGCAGTCAGCTTGACAACAAGGACAGCGCTGCTTCTGCCTGGCGACATCTTTGAAGCGCTGCCTGGAGCTACGGGACCAGGAGAGGCTGCCGGCATGGCCAGAGCCGCTTGCACTTCCACTGCCCATGGATTGGCATCGGGAAGGGGAGACACGAACGGATTCACCAGCTCCGCTCTACCCCACCCCTCCAGCTCAACCCGTGCGATGCCGCTCGGCACCGTGCCGTGGGTCAGGTCTAGCTGTGGCCACTTCAGGGATGGGATCATCTTCAACCGTCTCAAACCTTCTGAGTTGCTGCCCATTGCTTGATTCTATCCCCTCTGCCACCCAACAAAGGAGCGGCTCACTTCTCCAAGCCTCCGCAGCCATGGCTCAAAGCGTCAGGAGGGACAAGCGCTTGCTCTCCGCAGACTTCCCCTCACTTCCCTGCCACTTCAGGATGGGGAGTGAGTTTAGAAATGTGAAGCATTTTCAGGCTATTGCAGATGACCAAACTGCACTCTTAACCAGGATAAGCACATCATACACACTGCAAGGCATAGTCCTCTTTAACATCTGTGGGCAAAGGGCGGAAAAGAGCTGGTAGCAGATCTATCAGGGGCTCAACTGAACTGTTGTTCCTTCAGCACTCACCCTTTGCTGGCTTGGCAAAATTAATAGATGGTCTGCAGCTGGGATGTTAATTTGAAAGCAAATTTTTGCTTGTGCTCACTGTCTCAACTTCAGATAAGCCTCTGGGGAAATGTCCTGTGACAGGTCTGAAGATTATCTCCTGAGGCTGATCCAGCCCCTGAGTGTATCTGTCAGTTCTCAAAAGGAGGTGCTTGCTTTCTTTCTTCCAAAAGAAATTGACTTCAAGACCTTTTTAAAGCTGTTTTCCCTTTGGCTCAGGATCCAGGCATATCTGCAATTAATACCCTGGAGAGTATTTTCTTCTGCAGACTGTGAAGGTGGAACAAGGTTTCTGACTATCCGCAGCCACTTTCCTCTTGCTGATTTTGTTTCTTTTTTATTTCCTTACCAAAATATTCTTGAATATTTCTTGTTATGATCAGGCAGAAAGTTTCTCAGAGCAATTAGATCAGATGAAGCCCTGAGCATTTCGATGTTCCTCATGGGTTAAGTCCTGACAGCATGTTTAAGTAACCATGACTTGCTCTTTTCTTTTCTTCTGCTGATGTTTTATTTGATGAAAGTACATTTTCCATCATTTTATGGAAAATCAGCTCAGTTTTGGGAAGGGGAAGGATGAGCAAAATAACCAGGACAGAAGCTTTTAAGAGCTTATTAGAATTTTCTGTGGTTTGGCTGCTTTGAGGAAGCCATAAGTTCCTCACTGCATGGTGGAGTGGCCCAGCTCTAGTTAAGGCTGAGTTGTGGCACCAACCTACCCAACAGGGTAAGCTCCCAGCAAAGTCCTTACCATTTTCTTACCATGTTCCTGCTGCCTTGCATTTGTGCCTATGAAACGACTTTATTCTTGTTGCATAACTTGACAGATGGTGACAAGTTAGTCTGGACAGGCTCTGCAGCTGTACTGTGTCCTGATAGGACAAGCAGTATTGGGCTTTTTTTTGTTGTTTTTGTTCTTTTGAGTGAGAAATACTTTGCAAGTTGGGAAGATGGATAGGACTTGACGTCATTGCTTATACTATTTCTGATTCTTAGTCTCTGTCCTAGATGTTCTCTCCTCCTTGGTGGACCAAAACAAGTCCCAGTCAGCTCTTCCAACTTACATTTTTTTCTCCTATGGTTTTGTAAGTGCATGAAGAAAAGATCTGTTAGCCCTTTGTTCTCCACATCTGTGTCACCTCTGAAAGGCGACCCAAAACCCGCAGTGATTTCATCTCCATATTTAGACTTGTTTGAGTTCCCCAGGTCTCTTTCTGCCAGCAGTGAGCTCTCTGCCTGTGGTGTAAGGCCCTAAGAAAGAATGAATTTGCCAAGCTGCCTGCAGTGGGATTTCTATAGGACATTGTTTCTCTAACAGCTCCTCTGGGAGGGCATTTGTTCTCAGCTGAACTGGTGAAGCAAGTACTAATCCAACCCTACGCATTGTAGGTGGGAAGCTGCCTTCCTGGTGGGAGATGCCATTGCTGTATGTGGTTTAGTGGGCATGCTGGTGTTGGGTTGAGGCTTGAACTCAATAATCATAGAGGTCTTTTCCAACCTTAACGATTCCCTTTTTTCTGTTGTGCTCCACGGTTTTGGGCAATCCCACTTCTCAGTCTGGTGTGATCTGGGGTCTACACTTAAAGATAGAGGGATGAAGTTTCCCATGGAGGAGCTCACTGGATTGATCAAAGAGTCAGGTCCTTGCGCAGCTGTCTATCCTTGTGTTTTAACACGAGGGTCTTCACAGATTGCTGTTTACCCAAAGATTAAGGATACCTGTCCCGGTATGGGGTAACACATACCCTAGAATTGGTCCAACCTCTGGGCTCTCTCCTCCCCCTACTGTCCAAGGTCCGGCAGGAGTTGAGGGGACGGGGGCATCCCACGTGGATCCCCCCCCCTGGAGCCAGGGATGCCCTGGGCAGCACATTGGCCAGCTGTGCCTGTCAATCAGTCTCATGCTCCCGAGGGTATTTAAGGGGGGACACAACGACCATTAGTTGCTCTTCCTCACTCTCCTCGCTCACCGTCGTCTCCTGCCGTGGCTGCCGAGGAGCCCAGCCACGTGCACGGCAGCAGGCAGCACGCAGCCCTCATAAGCGGCAAGGCTGACCCTTCTCTCCCTCCTTCTAATCCCTCTTTTATTTTCCTTAAATCGGTCTCCCTCCTTCCGCGATCTTCCCCCTCGGTTCGGGAAGGAGCGTGTTTCCCCGCTTTTGCCTCGCGCTCCGCGGATGTTCATAGGCGCGATCGGGATTTGTCTTGCATGTAAGCTCTCTGTTTTCCCCTGTCCTGGTTGTTAAACGTTTATACCTGACGTTTAAGCGATATCCGTGTCTTTTCTGCCGACCGAAACCCGAAGAACCGGTGAGGAGGGCACCAAGACCCCCTCGTCCCACGGGATACTGTGTTTGATTAGCCCAGTCCCGTGACAATACCCCAAGCAAAAAATGCTCCCACACAAAAGATCTTCCAAGCACTGGAGCAAAATGAAGGAAAATGGGATGCTGTGAGAATGTGGCAAAGATAACACAGGTTATTGCTGTCATGCAGAAAACTGCTTCTTCTATGTGCCAGTTCTGTGAAAGATGATGTGAGAGCATCTTCTTTACCCTGGAAGCTCCTGTTTCTGTGATCAATGCTGATATGGTTGCTGCTTGGTTTAGTTTATTTGAAAAGGGATGATGGATGCTCCTCCATCTGCATAGATAGTCATAGAATGGTTTTGGATAGAAAAGACCTTTAAGTTTGATAGATTAAGGTTCCTTCCAACTTAAACCATTCCATTAAAGATCATCCAGTTCCAACACTCTCTGCCATGGGCAGATGCACCTTCCACTAGGGCAGGTTGCTCCAGGCCCTGTCCAACCTGGCCTTGAACATCTCCAGGGAGGGGGTGTCCACAGCCTCCCTGGACAAACTGTTCCAGTGTCTCACCGCCTTCACTGTAAAGAATTTCTTCCTAATCTCCAGTCTAAATCTACCCTCTTCCAGCTTTGATCCATTGCCCCTTGTCCTATCACTCCAAGCCGTTACACAAGGTCCTGCTTCAGCAGTTTGATGTATTTTTTATTCTGGGGGCACCAGAATTGAATGCAGTGCTCCAGGTGGGGTCTCAGAAGACCAGAATAGAGAATCACCTCTCTTGTCCTGTTGGTCAGGATTCTTTCGATGCATCCCGAATGAAGGTCATTGATCCGACCATTCTCTAACTCTACCGAGTCTGGTGCTAAATGATGTCCTTCAGCACCACATCGTTGCCTCTTTTAAACATCTCCAAGGATGGGAATTCAACCAGCTCCATGAGGAGACTGTTCCAATGTCTGAGAACCCTTTCAGTGAAGAAGTTTCTCCGAATGCCCAATCTAAATGTCCCCTGGCACAACTTGAGCCTGTTTTCTGGCTTCATCTTTTGGATCCAAACCCTCTCTTAATAAATACTCTGGCTTCAGTGCAGCCCAGACAGCCACCTGTGTCCTGGGCTGTGTCAAGAGAAGCGTGGCCAGCAGGTCAAGGGAGGTGATTCTCCCCCTTTACTCTGCTCTCCTCAGGCCCCACCTGGAGTACTGTGTGCAGTTCTGGAGCCCCCAACACAAGAAGGACATGGAACTGCTGGAGCAAGTCCAGAAGAGGGCCACAAAAATGCTCAGAGGGCTGGAGCAGCTCTGCTATGAGGACAGGCTATGAGAGCTGGGGCTCCAGCCTGGAGAAGAGAAGGCTTTGGGAGACCTTATAGTAGCCTTCCAATATCTGAAAGGGGCCTACAGGAAGGCTGGGGAGGGACTATTCACAAGGTCTCGTAATGACAGGATGAGGGGTAATGGGTTTAAACTGGCAGAGGGGAGATTTGAACAGGATGTTACGAGGAAGTTCTTTACAGTGAGGGTGGTGAGGCACTGGAACAAGTTGCCCAGGGAGGTTGTGGCTGCTCCCTCCCTGGATGTGTTTAAGGCCAGGCTGGATGAGGCCTCAAGTGACCTGTTCTAGTGGAAGGTGTCCCTGCCTATGGCAGGAGGTTGGAACTGGGTGATCTTTGAGGTCTCTTCAATCTAAACCATTCTGTGATTCAGAGGTCATTTCTGATGCTGTGCAATCTGATTTAGGGGAAAGCTTGAGTCTGTTAATGGCTTCCTGTTTTGGCTCCCACTGCTGAGGTAGTTGGTATCTGAGTTACCCCATTTCAAGTATTAAAACCCACCAGACCATGGGAAGGGAGGCAGCCCAAGCGCTGGGGGTGGTGAAGGGCAACCAGTGGCTGTAGTGAGAGGGAACTAGTGAAGCACAGAAATGAAGCAAGAGAGGAATATTAACAACTTGAAAATAAAACAAAGAAACAGCCCCATTTTAGACAACCAAAGAAAAATCCACAGCAGCCTGTTATTTTTTTGTTTTGTTTTCTGATGTGTTGTCTAGGAACTTCTTCTCTACTAAGAGAACCAAATGTGTGCTTATCATAGAACAGAATTATAGAATCAGCCAGGCTGGAAGAGACCTCCAAGATCATCCAGTCCAACCTATCACCCAGCCCTATCCAGTCAACTAGAGTGTGGCACTAAGTGCCCCATCCAGTGTTTTCTTGAACATCTTCAGGGATGATGACTCCACTACCTCCCTGGGCAGCCCATTCCAATGGCAATCACTCTCTCTGTGAAGAACTTCCTCCTAACATCCAGCCTATACCTCTCCTGACAGAGACTGAGACTGTGTCCCCTCATTCTGTTGCTGGTTGCCTGGGAGAAGAGGCCAAGCTATGGACTGCCTGTGCAGCTGGAAGGCAAATACATGAAGCTGAGAGACTTGGGAGGTGGCAGTGGAGGCCCAAATGTGTTTAGTGAGGGGAGACCTCCTGCAGTAATGCTCTGCTGCCCAGTTGTCTCTTTGTGCAGTTACATACCAAATTCAGCTTGAACCTCTTCTTTATGGTCAATCCCAGTTTCCAGAAGCAGATTGGGAATTGAGGGATCAGCACAGAAGGGTGTCTTGGACCTGTCTATCAGAGTCTGAGACCATGTGCTCAGGAGCTGCATCACAGTTGTCCTCCCCTGACTCTAGTTTCAAGGTATGCTGACCTCAGCTCTGGAAGGGAAGAAGAACTTGACATTGAGGCTTCTTGCCCCACAATGCCCTTGCCAGAGTCAGGAATGGACAAAACTTTAATGCATTTACTGCCAAGAAGAGAGGAGTTACAAGGTTTATAAGCACAAATCCATGTAGTCCCTCTTCTCTGCTGAATGTATTGGAAGTGTCTGGGACTAGAAATATAGCTGATGACCATGACTTTGATGTACCATGACTGTGATGGACAGCCATGAAGGCGGTGTGGGTGGCTGAATTTTGTGGCATCTCCAGTTAAAAACTGAATCATAGGATGGTTTGGGTTGGAGAGGGCCTTAAAGATCATTTAGTTTCAAACTCTCTGCCTATGCCAGGAGAGGTTGAAACTAGATGATCTTTAACACCTACCACTAGACCAGATTGCTCAAGGGCCTGTCCAAGGTGGCTTTGAACATTTCCAGGCAGGCGGCATCCACAACCTCCCTGCGCAGCCTGTTCCAGTGTCTCACCACCCTCACTGTAAAGAATTTCTTCCTAATCTCCATGCTGAATCTCCCTCCTTCATCCATTGCCCTTGATCCTATTACTACAAGCCATTGTAGAAAGTCCCTCCCCAGCTTGCTTGTAGGCTTCCCTACATCTAACCACCATAGACAGAGTCATATCTTGGAACTCTGCAGTCAACAGCCCAATGTATACATGTGTCAGCTGGGAGTTTCTAGGCAGGCAGATGAAGTGATTTTGACAGCTCATCATGGTTGTGATAGCAAAGTTTCTGGCAGAGCCTGCTTTTGTCTTGGCACATGAGCAGAAATGGTCATGTGAAGCTTTCAGGTTGACTGTGCTGTCTCAGGGCTTGAGGAACAGCTGGCATGCAGTTTTGGTCCAGTGGCAGCAGAAGGCTTGATGAGGATTCAGGGAGGGATGTTAGCATGGAAGAAGGCTCTGGAGAATAGGAACAATCTAGGAGGCCATGGTGTGTGCAGCTTGAAGGAGACAGGAGGGAGTTGTAACTGCCTCAGGAAACATCAGGAGGCACCAGAAAGAGGACTGAGGCAAGGAATTGTCATCAATCAGTAAGGACAGCAGGTAATGAAAGGCTTAAGTGTGCACCAGGGGAAGTCCTGCTTAAATACAAGATAGGTTGAATTTCAGTCCCTTTTGTCATTAAGAAGGCAGACTGCTGGTGGGTGAGGTACCAAAGGCTGTGCTTCATTCCTGTATTGGAAGATGCTATAAATATTATTCCAAATTCCTTCCCGGTCCAGGCTGCAGAATGAGAAATTGTCCATGCCAGACAAATCAAACTCTTCCAGTGCTTCACTCTGAAAGGTGGAAGAATCACAGAAGAATCCAGCTCCCTTACTGGCCTTGGTACCCTTTTCTGGACACATTCAAGCACCTCAACATCTTTCTTAAATTGAGATGCCCAGAACTGGATACACTATTCAAGGTGTGGCCTAACCAGTGCTGAGTACAGAGGCAGAAGGACTTCTCTGGTCCTGCTGGCCATGCTATTCCTGATACAGTGCAGGATGCCATTGGCCTTCTTGGCCACCTGGGCACACTGCTGGCTCATACTCAGCTGTCAACCAGTACCCCCAGGTCCCCGTCTGCCTGGCTCCTCTCCAGCCACTCTGCCCCCAGCCTGTAGCACTGCCTGGGGCTGTTGTGGCTAACATTCACAACCTGGTACTTGGACTTGTTCAAACTCATGGCATTGGACCATGCCCATCTGTCCAGCCTATCCAGGTCCCTCTGCAGAGCCCTCCTCCCCTCTAACAGATCAGTGCTTGCTCCCAACTTGCTGTCCACTGCAGAGCCCTCCTGCCCTCTAACAGATCAACACTTGCTCCCAACTTAGTGTTGTCTGCAAACTCACTGGTGGTGGACTCAGTCCCCTCGCACAGATCATCAATGATGATAAATAGGGCTGGGCCCAGTGCTGAAGAAGAGTCACATCTCAGCTGTGGGGTGGTTTAGGAGTGGTCAAGATCATAAGAATGCATCAAACATCTTCCTATCAGCTGTGAAATGCTGGATGAGACATCCTGGAGGTGCTAACCAGTGTGCTTCAAGGAGCGATGGACACACCAGCCCTTGGGCTCTGATTCAGTCAACTCCATACTCAGCTTACGTGAGCGTAGGAAGACCATATTTGTGTGGTCATCTTTACCATACTTGTTGAACAGAAATCAAATAAAATCAACTCAAGCAGCCACTTCTAAAATTGCATCTCAGCTGTAACTGGGGTCTGCTCCATCAGCAGTGGCAGGTGAGCAGTTGCAGTGCAACAGCTGGCACCAACATGTTTAGGTTAAGGACAGTGAGATCAAGCAGGTACCCTGAGAGCATTCTATTGTCAGCAGACTACAGGAGTCAGTGATCCAGAAGTGTGCCACTGAAGCTCACAGGGGTAGGACAAGACATGAGCATTGAGGTGCTTCATCTGCCTGTGAGCATCATGGGGGCATCACTCAAATGCAAAGGGACAGCTTTTGCTACCTCCTCATTTGGAATGGGTGTTTTGTGGAGATGAAAGCAGCCTTCACAATGCTTGTGGTATATATGGGCTGGATAAGGAGTGTCTTGAGATGGGTCTTGAGGAGGACTTGGGGCTGTCAGTTGATGGAAAAACTTACCATGAAGTTGCAGTGGTTGCTTGCAGCCCAGAAGGCAACTGTCTGCTGGGTTGCATAAGAAGTAGTGTGGCCAGCAGGACAAAGGAGGTGGTTCTGCCCCTCTGCTTTGCCCTGGTGAGACCTCACCTGGAGTACTGTGTCCAGTTCTGGTGCCTCCAAAGTAAGGAGGCTTTGGAACTGTTGGATTGGGTCCAGAGAAGGGCTACAAATATGACTAGAAGGCTGGAGAGCCTCCTCCATGGGGACAGGCTGTGAGAGTTTGGATTCTTCAGCCTGGATAAGAGAAGGCTCCAGGAAGACCTTAGAGCAGACTTCCAGTACCAGAAGGGGGCCTACAAGAAAGCCAGGAAGGGACTTCTTGCAAGAGCTTGTAGTGATAGGATGAGATGGAAGCCTGAGTAGGGCGGATTTATCCTGGATATTGGGAAGAAATTCTTTACAGTGAGGGTGGTGAGACACTGGAACAGTTTGCCTAGGGAGGTTGTGGATGCCCCCTCCCTGGAAATGTTCAAGGCCAGGTTGGACAGGGCCTTGAGCAACCTGGTCTAGTGGAAGGTGTCCCTGCCCATGGCAGAGGCGGTTGGAACTGGATGATCTTTAAGGTCTCTTCCAACCCAAACTGTTCTGTGATAATGCCTGGTGAGTAAACACACTGTGGGGTGTGCTGCTGCTTCTTTGCCTGCATTTCAGCCAGGTGACTTCAGTGTGGTTGATGCAGCAGCTCTGCAGGGGAAGCCACTTGAGAATTTTATTGGAATTTCTATTTCTTGCATCATTAGCAGCAACAGAGGGTTTTGCTCTCTACCACCAACGGGCTCCTTTAGTGTATGAAATGTGTGTAAATCCACCTCCAGGCTCCTGTAGAGCAGTATACTGAGCCCTGTGCTCCTGCAGGCAGCAGAGCCTTTTGTAGGATCCTTGCCAATAAAATGCCAAGAGTGGTGTTTGGATTCATGATGCTGTCATGGAAGTGTGTGTGAAGCTTTGTATCACTGAGTCCACCAACTGGA
The DNA here is from genome assembly GCA_013396835.1 of Psilopogon haemacephalus. Lineage (NCBI taxonomy): Eukaryota > Metazoa > Chordata > Aves > Piciformes > Megalaimidae > Psilopogon > Psilopogon haemacephalus. The sequence continues at coordinate 144,518 of VWZI01019133.1, read as the reverse complement.
AGGGATAAGCTACTTGTCATAGATGCTTTGTTCATGTGTGCACAACTTAAGCCAAGAGCCAAATAACCCCAGAATTGATGAGCAAGAGGCTGGGGACATCAATGTGAACGTTCTGGGACTGCAGCTGTGTGGCTGCATCAACTGGGTGATGTACCTGGCTGTGTAAACCCCACTTGGATCAATACTAGCTCATGCCTGGCAAGCTCAGCACAGGGTTTCCTGCCTATTAGTGAAAGGGGAAAGTCAAGAATCATCTCTGAAGCCTCTAAGGTGTTGTTTTGGTATTGTAGAGATGTTGCTGAGGTGTTTGCCATCTTAGAGTTAGCTGACAAAAATCAGAGGAGACACTGACATGGACAGACTGGAGAGTTGGGAGAAGGCATCATCATGAAGTACAAGAATCTGGGGAGTAATAACCCTCTGCACAAGTACTCCCTCACACACCAGTAAGAGGGTGATCTCCTGGAAAGCAGCCCTATGGAGGACCTGATAGTGCTAGTGAACAAGTTCCTCATGAGCCACCAATGTGCCCTGATGGCCAAGAAGGCCAAAGGGATCCCAGAATGCACTAAGAAGAGTGTGGCCAGCAGGTCAAGGAAGGTTCTTCTCCCACTCTACTCTGCCCTAGTGAAGCCAGCTTTGGAACACTGAGTCCAGTCCTGAACTCCACACTTCAAAACTAACTACTGGAGGGTCCAGTGGGGGCTGCAAAGATGCTAAGGGGCCTGGAGCATCTCTGTGAGGAGGAAAGGCTGAGAGACCTGGGGCTGTCTAGCCAGGAGAAGGGCAGCCTGAGAGGGGATCTGGTCAGTGCTCAGCAAGAGCTAAAGAGCGAAGGTCAAGAGGATGGAACCAGACTGCTTTCAGTGAGGCCCAGTGACAGGATAAGGGGCAGGGAGTGCAAACTGCAACCTAGGAGGTTCTATCTGAACAGGAGTTTAAAATTATCTGGTGTAAGAGTGCTGGAGCCCTGGAGTAGGCTGCCCAGAGAGGTTGTGGAGTCTCCTTTTCTGGAGAGATTCCAAACCCACTTGGAGGTTGTGATCCTGGTCAGTCTGCTTTAACAAGGGGCTTGGACTGGATAATCCAGAGGTCTCTTCCAACCTTCACCATTCTGTGATTCAGGGCCGTGTGCTTTCCACCTTCCTGTGGACCCTCAAGCACAGTGACTATGTGAGTGTGGACAATGTGATTTACTAATCACAGTGAGGACCAGAATGTTTCTTACCCAACAGGCTTGCTGTGGTTCCTTGGCTGAGAATGTCAGCCAGCTCCTTAAGGTAGAGTCCTGCACAATGCCAGCATGCTGAAATCCCTGCTTGGGAAATTTCTGATGAGCAATTCTTGTAGAAGGTATCTGACTTCTGCCACATGGACAAACACTGTCTTCTTGCACTTCTGCCCCTTTCAAGCTGCAGAGAGAGAGCTGTTCTGCAGCTCCACCTGTTCCTGTCTGTACTTCAGCTCCTGACTTTGCTTCTGGTGGTGCATTAAGGATGTGGGAAGAGGACACAAGCACTCTCCTTTTCCTGCTAGGCTGAATCAAACTTATTTTGCTTGGCAAACGGCGTGTCAAGGTCAAGCAGAAGCAGCAGAAACTTGTACCAGGCAGTAAGAGAGATGTATTTCTGAGTAAAATTGTCTGCGTCAGTTCCATGGAGATTTCTTGTGTTTTCTGGAGTCATGGCTTGGCTTGGGTACTTGCTGCTCTGCTGCCCTGTGGGTTTTCTTGCAGGGGCCTCAGGAACTTGTACTGCTCCTGAGCTTTGCTCTTTTCTCATTTAGTGAGCATATAGGATGGAAAAGCTGTTCTGTTACTCACACTGAGGTACCAAGAGTGGTAGCAAAGGTAGGAACAGCAGTAGTGGAGACAGGTCTGGAGTGCTTATCTCTTCCTCCTCTCCAACCTGGCATGTGCTTTTAATTTATCAGATGTATCCTTTCCCCTTAGTACTACTGATTTCTCTACTTTACTTTTCCTTTCTTTCACAGAATTCCAGTACGGTTGGGAGGGACCTTCCGAAGATCATCCAGTCCAACCCCCTTGTTAAAGCAGGGTACCCCACAGCAGATTGCCCAAGATCACAATGTCCAGGGGGTTTGGAATCTCTGCAGAGAAAGAAACTCCACAACCTCTCTGGCAACCTGGTCCAGGGCTCCAGCAGCCCCATAGCAAAGAATTTTCTCCTCTTCAGATGGAACCTCTTGGGTTCCATTTTGTGCCTGTTGCCTCTTGTTGTGCGTCTGGGCACTTCTGCAGGAAGTCTGGTCCCATCCTTCCAACACTTGTCCTTTTAGCTGTTGAGCAGCATTAATCAGATCCTCTCTCAGGCTATTCTTCTCCCAGCTAAACAGCCCCAAGTCTCTCAGCCTTTTCTCCTCACACTAGTAGGAAACCCAGTCCCCTCAGTATCTTTGTAACCTTTGTCAGGCTCTCTTCAGTAGTTCCCTGTCTCACTTGAACCAGGGAGCCCAGGACTGGTTCCAGTGTTCCAAAGTTTGCTTCAATAGGGTAGTATAGTGGGAGAAGAACCTTCTTTGACCTACTGGGCACAATATTCCTAGTGCATTCTGAGATCCTATTGGCCTTCTTGGCCATCAGGGCACATTGCTGGCTCATGGACAACTTGTCCACCAGCACTGGCAGGTCTTTCTCCACAGAGCTGCTTTCTAACAGGTCACTCCCTCACCTGTACTAGTGCAGGGGATTGTTGCTTCCCAGGTTCAGGACTCTTCAGTTGCCCTTGTTGAACTTCCTATGGTTTTCTTCAGCTTAACTCTCCAGATTGTTCAGGTCTCACTAGGTGTAGTGGTTTGACAGTTCCCTGCCCCCCCACCTTTTGATATAAACCCCGGCTAGGACTCAGAAGCACTGGAAGTTGACAAATGAAGCTTTATATTTGCAGCAATGCACAATATACAGGCAAATATTTACAATGTATAACAGATATTTACAGATATATACAATGAAAAGGTAATACAGAAACACCACAGCTCTCTCAGAGACCAAAATCCCCAAGAGGGGTAACCAACCACCCCTCCCACCTCTCCCCCCTTCCCCAATCTTATCTCACCACCTGTTGATGCTGAAGATAGGCGGAGGTAGATTGGCCAGGGGAAAGGCGGAGGTAGATTGGCCAGTAGGAAAGAAGTTAGTAGAATTACTGAGAATTAGCTACCAAGCCAGAGACAAAGGAGACCATGCAAGAGAAGCAGCCACAGCGGTCTGAAACCATCTGATATCTAATGTTTTGGTTGCACTACTTAAAACCAATTTTTTTTCTTTCTCAGTAAAGCTCTGGTGTTTTCTTCTCTCAGCCAATAGTCTAATTTCTCACTCAGATTCTCCAATTAGTTCAAACTAGCACACTAGGCATTCCTCCACTGGATGAAATTTCAAAGCACAGATCTTCTCAGAGCTGTCAAGAAATTATTTTGAGTCATGAAGATGTTTCAGGTGCAGCCACCTTTGCATAACCTTTTTTAATTGCTCATTAAAGCATAACAAGTAGCTGGTGATGGGAATGATTCTGCCCTCCCCACCCCTCACAGGCAGCAGTGGCATGCCAAGGTCAATGAAACCTCAGAATGCTTCCATCAAACACCTGTCTGCTGGGATTGCTTTGCCACTGACATGTGTACATTTTTAACCTGTCTGCCACAGATTCACTTAAACTGCTCTAGGAAAGCAGAGGGAATGTGCAGCAGAGGGAAATCGTTGGGAAAATTGGAATTTTATCATGTGAAAATAGCTCCTTTTTCTTCCCTGTAGCTTTATTTAAGATAAGAAAGAGAAGGAAACTGCTGCTGGTTACATTGGAAGCGTTTTTCCTGACCTGATCTAGCTGCACAACCCAGGTGTGAGTCCAGGCTATGAGGTAGGGGAGGGAGTTAATGAGCAATTAAATAATGAGGATGCTCTGGCTAGTTTTATGAGGATCAGAAGTGGTTTCCAAAGCTGAGGACTTGGATGTGCTGCCTGCCTGTCCCCAGTGGAGCAGGGGCTGCCATCAGCAGCAGGCAGTGTGCCAGCACAGTGCAGCCAGTGTAGCAGCACGCCAGATCAGGAGCTGCTGCAGCGCTGCAGCAAGGAGCTTCTCAGCCCTCTCTGGCTCTTAGTGGTCATGGTGTGCTTTTCTGGACAGCTTGTGCAGCTCCAGACTGGCTTTCCTGGGCAGCCCACTTCTGCACTGTGCTAGCATTGCAGAGCAGTTTGTGCATCGTGGTCCAGGCTGCATCCTTTCCGTTTTTCATTCTCCTACTGTTGGTGTGGTGGATTAAGGAACTTCACACACACACACACAATTTAAATTTGCCAGACTTGGCTTGAAAGTAAGATAAATCTATATTTACAGCAAAGCAAAATTTACAACCCTATATACAGAATATATTTACAAGTATTTACAATTATATACAATTTAGAAATAATACTGTGTGGTGGTTTAGCAGTTACCTGCCCCCCCAACCTTTTATAAACCCCGGCTAGGACTCAAAAACACTGGAAGTTAATAAATGAAGCTTTATATTTGCAGCAATGCACAATATACAAACAAATATTTACAATGTATAACAGATATTTACAGATATATACAATAAAAAGGTAATACAGACACCACACCCCTCCCAGAGACCAAAATCCCCAAGAGAGGGTAACCAAACTCCCCCCTACCACCTTTCCCCCCTGCCCCAGTCTTATCTCACCACCAGTTGATGCTGCAGATAAGCTGAAGTAGATTGGTCAGGGGGATTAGTAATAGAAAGGAGTTAGTAGTTTTACTCTGAATTAGCTACCAAGACAAAGAGACGAAGGAAACCATGCAAGAGAAGCAGCTGCAGCATCGAACAGTCAGAAGCCTTTTGCTATCTGGTTGTTTTCAGAACAGTTCTTAAAAACAATTTTTTTCTTTCTCAGTAAAGGTCTGGGTGAAGTGACACACTGTGTTTACCTCTCTCAGCCAATAGTCTAATTTCTCACTCAGATTCTCCAATTAGCTCAAACCAAAACATACTGAAATCTAAATTTCCTTCTGGACAAAGAAACTGCCCAGAAGGGACTGAAAGCTTCCCTATCTCTCTCTCCTGTTTCCCATACAGCAAAGCTTACTTGTTGTCTGTTAGTGGAAGATACTAGAACAGAGCAAAGGAGATGTGAAAGGAGCAAGTGTTCTGAAGCAGAAACATCCCAGAGCAGAGAGGGACAAATAATTTACATTTTGGCTTTTTAATCCCTTTTGGCAAACCAATGAATGATATAAACTTTATCATTATTATTCTTTTACAACCAATAATCTGATTTCTCTCACTAAAATATTCCAATGAGCTCCAAACCAGCACAGTTGGTAACTCTGATAGCTTTTGGAGCTGTTTCTTTGACTGGTTTGTACCAAGTAATCTAACCAGGCTTTGCTGACCCCATCCAGCAGCCCTTTTGCAAGCTGGCCTTTGCTTTGCAGAGCCCAAAATTTTAGCTTCACATGCACTGGAACCTTTCAGCATAATTAAGAGCAACAAAAAAAAAAAAATTTAAGATCTTTGATCGTTCCAAGCTAAAAGCCTTTAGAAACTTTTGCTTTTCTTTCTCTCTGGGCAGTAATTTGGTGCCTGTGCAAACACTACAGCATATTCCCAAATATGTTACTGGTTTTGGACGAAAAAGGTTGCTGGGATCTGGGAAGATATATGGTGTTTCCTCCTTTTTTTTTCTCCTCTCCCTCAGTCGTGGTTGTATATAGAACTTGACAAAAGAGCCTGGCAGCCTGCTTCTCCAGAAGAGTAAACAGAGACAGGGCTGTAGTAGTTTGCAGATAAATAATGTATCACAGCCTGTCAAATACAGCTCTGAGCAAATACCACTTTAAAGGGCCATATATTGTGAATCTGAAAATTATGCAGCAAATCATCACTTCCAGACCCTTTTGGTTCCTTATTACACACACCACAGCTCTCAGAACAGGTCACCTTTTTCAGCTACCCTTAAAGCCAACAGAAGTAGTATGAGCAATATTTCTCCCACTGAGGTTTGTTTAACTAACATAAGTAAGCTCAGAAATCATCCCTCAATGCTCTTTTCTCCATCCAGAAGTCCTTGTAGATGGGTGGGGATTTTTGCTATCCCAATTGGAAATAAGAAGTGGTGCACAGAGGTTTATTTTTACAGATGCTCTCTTAGAGATTCTAGTTTGGTCAGGTTTGAGTTTGTTAGTATTTTTAATTTGTTTTTTGCTTTTTTTTGTTTTTGTTTTTTGTTTTGTTTGTTTATTGGGGTTTTTTGGATGGTTGGTTTTTAGGAGAAGCCTTCCTAGAACTTTAAGAACCTGTTAAAATATTAGCTGGGTATTTTGCTAGTATTTTGCTAATAATAGTGTTTAAAGAGTATAGGATCGTAGAATTATTTCATCTGGAAGAGACCTCTAAGATAATCACATCCAGTCTTTAACCTAAGACCCACCATGGCCATTAAACCATGTTCCCAGGTGCCATGTTCACACATTTCTTGGAACACCTCCAGGAATGGTGACTTCACCACCAACTTCCTGGGCAATCTGTTCCAATGCCTGTCCGGTGTAGATAGAAATCATATTGTTAGGAGTCATAGATTCATAAAATGGATTGGGTTGGAAGGAACATTAAAAATCATCCAGTTCCAACCACCCTGCCTCAACCAAGGATTCCTTCTGATAGACCAGCTTGCTCAAAGCCTCATCCAGCCTGACCTGGAATGCCTCCGAGGAGGAGGAGGCACCCACAACCTAAATATTGCAGTTAGTTTGAAGTTCAAGACCATCTACACCACATTCACAGGAGATAGTTTTTAGGAGTGTTATTAATAGTTGGACTTCATTATCTTAAAGGTCTTTTCCAATCAAAATGGTTCTGTGATTCAATTTCTGGAAAATAAAACCTTAATAAGTTAAAGATTCTTGCCCAGCAGGAGTACTAAACTTTGTGGTATTTGTATCCCTTTTAAAACTGATGTTACCATGTTTCATTTTCTTTCCCAGTGTTCAGAGACCTGAAAAGCCAAGCAGTAAGTTTGAGGTGAGCCCAGACACTGATAGGTGTGGATATAGCAGCAGAAAAAGCAGGGCAGAACATCTCTTCATCCCTGTGGCCCTGCAGTTGCTGTTCCCATCATGGGATAAGTCGAAGGAGTATCAATTCAAGTCTCAAAGCCCAGACTGATCTCATTTGCCCCATCCCATCATCCTGGGGCTCCTGGGGAGGAGGTTGCATCACAGAATGGTAGGCATTGGAAGGAACCTCTAGGGGTAGCGTCTAATCTTCCTGCCAAAGCAGGATCACCTAGAGCAGATCACACAGGAATGCATCCAGTGGGTCTTGAAAGTCTCCAAAGAAGGAAACTCCATAACCTCTCTGTGCAGCCTGCTCCAGGGCTCCGGCACCTTTACAGTAAAGACGTTTTTTCTCATGTTAAGGTGGAACTTCCTGGGTTCCAGTTTCTATCTATTGCCCCTCGTCCTATCACAGGGCAGCATTAAAGAGAGCTTGTCCCTTCTTCTTGACACTCACCTTTCAGACATTTATGAGCATTAATAAGATCCACTCTCAGTCGTTTCTGGACTAAACAGCCTCAGGTCTCTCAGCCTTTGTTTATCAGACAGATGTTCCAGTAGTCCCTTCATCATCCTTGTAGCCTCTGTTGGACACTCTCTAGTATATCCCTGTCCCTCTTGAATTTGGGGCAGCCCAGAACTGGTTCTACCAGGGCATCCCAGAGACAATCAGAAAACAGCACTGGAAGTGCCCCTGCTTCTTTTTTTTTTTTTTTTTTTTAATTGCTTTAGGTAAAATCTAAGTTGTGTTTGCATCATGCTGTGTTGTGTTACAGCTGGGGGTTTCCATCTCATGTTGATGAGCTTTAAGGCTCTTGCTCATTTTGGTTGATGCTAAATGACATTTGAACCTGTGCTGAGTATAGCCATCAGAAGGGTATGGTGGTTAGTTGAATGGTCTTCTTCAGCCAGCAAAACAAAATCCACCATTTAATGTGAAGACCACAAATGTCATGTGAGGTGAGGAAGGAGAACAATCCCAAGGCATGAAGGTTTTCCATACACTGGTGGGTGTAGGGTGATGCTAAGCCTGCTCTGAGAGTTTCGGTGCAGTCATAGAGGTAGTGTTGCACCCACAGTGTAGTTCAGTCTGGTGGCAGCAGTGCTGCCTGATTTTTAAGCAGGTTTTTTGTAGTCTCTGATCAGACAGAGTTCCAGCAAAAAGGTTTTATGTAGAAATTTCCATATTAATGCTACTGGTTATGATAAATTTGATAAGAGGTAGGCGATTCAACTTCAGTGAGAAGTCTTCCCCTGAGGAGTGTCTAGTACCTAAGGCTGACCCTGTTCTGAGAGAAGTACATCCTGGAGACAAGTTTAAATCATCCTGCATTTTAATTCATCTTACATTTTCTTTCCAGAACTTCACCATGTCTCAGTGGAGGTCACATATTCCATTATACTGAGCCTGGACTGGAAGGGGCAATTCAGCTCTTACTCTGTGTTGTACATTGCTCCAGAGCTTTGGGTCTGTGCTTGCAGGAGCACGATGATGTTTGTACCCTAAACCTTCCACTGGAGTAGCACTTCTTGAGGGTGCTGGAGCTCTGGAGCAGACTGCTCAGAGAGGTTGTGAAGTCTCCTCTGGAGAGATTCCAAGTCTGCCTGAACATTGTGATCCTGGACAGCCTGCTCTGGTTGACCCTGCTTTAGTAGTGGAGTTGGACTAGATGATCTCCAGAGGTTATCTTCCAGCCACCACCATTCTGTGATTCCTCATTTTCCTGTTGTTTCTCGTGGTCCAAGTCTGCAGTGGCATTTGTGATGCCCTATCTCCATGCTTAAGGAGAACCCAGAGGAGATCCTCCTGTCTATGCCAGATGGCATCCAAACTGCTTCATTTCCCAGCAACGAGCTTTGCAGCTGGTGGTGGCAGGAGGAGCGATGAAAGGAAACCAATGCCTGTGTTTAAGAAGTTCCAGCTTGTTTGGATTTTTTTTTAATAGAGCTGTTTCTCCTGATGGTATCTCTGCCTTGGCTGGGTGCTTCTCTGAAGCTGCTATTTGATTTCCCACAGGAGGAATTGGATTGAGTTAGTGGGGGAGGGAGGGCAGAAATAGTGAAGTCTGGAAACAGAGTGATTATGGGTCTGTTGTTTTATGGTGGATCCCTGTATTGCTTTTCTATAAGGCTATGCAATTATGGGGATGTGGAAGCAGAGGGAATGGGCTGTTTATTTGCCTTCTGCTCTCCTTGTGCAATGAAGCCTCTCCTCAATGTGTTGAGGAGAAGACAGCAGGGTTATTTATCTGGACAGAAAGCTATTCACATTTCAGGAATGTGAAGAGGTTCCTCCTGCCTGATGAAGTTTTTCTGGGGGGTAGAGGTATACAACACATGTTTAAAATGATGAGTAGTCTTTCAAATCATAGAATGGTAGGCATTGGAAGGGACCTCCAATCCCCCTGCCAAAGCAGGATCACCTAGAGCAGGTCACACAGGAACATTTCCACGTGGGTTTTGAAGGTGTCCAGAAAAGGAAACTCCACATCCTCTCTGGGCAACCTGCTCTAGGGCTCAGTTATTCTTACAGTAAAGAAGTTTCTCATCATGTTGAAGTGGAACTTCCTGTGTTCCAGTTTGTATTCATTTCCACTTGTCCTATCACAGGGCACCATTAAAAAGAGAGTGGCCCCTTCTTCTTGTCATTCACCCTTCAGATATTTATAAATATTCATAATAAGATCTCCTTTCGGCCTGCTTTTCTCCAGACTGAACATCCCCAGGTCTCTCAGCCTTTGTTTGTCAGACAAATGTTCCCATCCCTTCATCATCCTTGAAGCCTCTGCTGGACACTCTCTGGTATATCCCTGTCCCTCTTGAACTGGGGAGCCCAGAACTGAACATAGTGTTCCAGATGTGGTCTTACCAGGGCATTGCAGAGACAACCAGCAAAGAGCATGGGAAGTGCCACTGCTTTTTCTTTTGGAATTGCTTTAGGTAAAGTCTGAGCTGTGTTTGCAGCCCCAGGTCTCTCCGCATTTCAAATGACTGTGGAATGTCTTCTGATGTGCTATATGGACTGGCTACTGAGGCTGGGCTAGTGAAATTGGGTTAGGCTGGCAGTGGGAGAGAAGTGAAGTGCTGTGCCTCGTTTCTCCTTCCTTCTGGAGCAGAGGAGGCTTATTGCTCTCTATAGCTACTTGAAAGGAAATTGGAGTGAGGTGGGCATCTGTCTCATCTCACAAGTGCCTGATGATAGGATGTAAGGAAATGGCCTCAAGTTGCCCTTGGGGGAGGTTTAGGTTGGACATTAGGAAAAATTCCTTGACTGAAAGAGTGGTCAGGCATTGGAACAGGCTGCCCAGGAAGGTGGTGGAGTCACCATCCCTGGAAGTGTTTAAAAAATTAGTAGATGTAGCTCTTAGGGACATGGTTTAGTGGGCCTGGTGGTGTTGGGTAGAAGGTTGGACTTGATGATCTTAGAGGTCTTTTCCAACCTTACTGATTCTATGTTTTTTACCTTCCCATACTTATTACCATAGTTTTTCTGCTTCTTATCCTGCCTTTGATTTCCTTACATATCATGTTGGCTTTTAGTTAATTCCAAATACAGTGATTGTATTTAGGCTAATTTCTTCAGCATCTCAGGCAGCCCAGCTTGCAGGAGAGACACCAGAGCGTGCTCTGGTTTGTATCCTTAACCACATCTGAATGCAGAAGCCACTGCTGGCACCAAGTGGCTGCTGGTGGAAGCTGCTCCAACAGTGTTGGACTCGCTGACCATCCGGATGGTCAGCTACTCAGGATGCTATTTGGAGTGAGATGCAACCCTCCTGTTCCCACCAGTGAAGTGATCGCCTTGGCCATGCTTCTCCTTTCTGTAAGATACAGGAAAGAAAAAAAGACTGCTGGATTTTTAATTTTTTTTTTTTGCTTGTAATAAATCACAAGATCACAGAACGTCAGGGGGTTGGAAGGGGCCTAAAGAAATCATCAAGTCCAATCCCCCTGCCAGAGCAGGACCATACAATCTAGTTCAGATCACAGAGGAACGCATACAGACAGGCCTTGAAAGTCTCCAGAGAAGGAGACTCCACAACCCCTCTTGGGAGCCTGTTCCAGCGCTCTGTGACCCTTACAGTCAAGAAGTTCCCCCTTGTGTTGAGGTGGAACCTCCTGTGCTGCAGCTTCCATCCGTTGCTCCTTGTCCTATCACAGGGAACAAGTGAGAAGAGCCTGTCCCCCCACTCCTGACCCCCAGCCCTCAGATATTTATAGACATTTATTAAAACCCTTCTCAGTCTTCTGTTTTCCAGACTAAAAAGCCCCAGGTCCCTCAGCCTCTCCTTATCAGGCAGTGCTCCAGTCCCCAAATTATCCTTGTAGCCCTTCACTGGACCCTCTCCAGCAGATCCATGTCCCTCTTAAATCTCCATGTGCTCTGCCATGCATCCCATCCCTGTGGGCTTTGGGGGTTTTTTATCCTCCTGCTGAAGGACAGGAGAAAGAACCTCCATAGTAACATCAAATGCATGAAGAAAAAGGATTGTGGTTACCTGGGAAAGGACATTGTTTTTTCCTGCTTTTTCAAGTACTTGGTGGGGGGGGGTCTTAACTCTCTTCATATACTCTGTGAGGAGGGAAAATCTCTAGGGGCTTTTCACCCTTTTTCATTTTCTAGTAGAGACAAAGTGGGAGCTGTGTTTAGGTTTTTATTGCTTCTTCGCACTTCAGTGGTGATCTGCCAGTGCTGGGTTAATGGTTGGGCTTGATGATCTTAAAGGTTTCTTTCAACCAAAATGATTCTGTGATTCTGTTTGAACTTGGAAGTGGGCTGTTGACCAACTCTTGCTCACCAACCCCTTTCCAAGCTGCTCTTTGCAAAGGCTGTGTATGGAAGACCATTTGACTTCAGCCATCTGTGAATGTTGCAGGTTCATGTCAAAGGTGTTCATTTAAGATGAAATCAACCCAGAATAGGATTCTCAATCCATGGCTTTTTTATTTATTTTAGTTCCTTCAACTCAGATTTGGCTTATTTCTTATTTTGTCTTGTAGCACAATGTCCTAATTGTGTGAGAAATCAAGACTAAAGCTGTTTTGTGACGTGCAGTGGGTTGCTGCAGGGTAAGGCTCTTGCTTATGCTGTGATTGAGATTTGGGATGGAGGATGGAGGTTTGGCAGGGCGTAAGCCCCTTTGGACCAAAGCCTTGGGTTTAACATGGCAATGAACTCCTCCCCTTGCCCCTGCACCAGCTTGAAGTTACCCACAGAATAGAGTCCAGTAAGGGTGTACCTTCTGCAAGTGGAGCCTTGGGGCACACTGGTGAGGCTGCACCTGGAACACTAGGTTCAGTTTTTGGCACCTCACTAGAAGGACATTGAAATGCTGGAGCATCCAGACAAGAGCAACAAAGCTGATGAAGGGTCCAGAGTGCAAGTCTTGTGAGAGGTGGCTGAGATAACTGGGACAGTTCAGTCTGGAGAAAAGGAGGCTGAGGGGAGAACTTAACCCTCTACAACTACGTAAAAGGAGGTTGTAGTAAGATGGGGAAAAGATTTAAAAGCTGTGTCAGTGGTGCTGAGGGACATGGTTCAGTGGTGACCTGGCAGTGTTGAGTTAACAGTTCACAGGATATTAGGGGTTGGAAGAGACCTCCGGAGGTCATCTTGAAAGCCTTCAGAGAAGGAGAATCCACAACCTCTCTGGGTAGCCTGCTTCAGTGCTCTGTCACCCTTACAGTGAAGAAGTTTTTCCTCATGTTGAACTGGAACTTCCTGTGTTCCAGTTTGTGCCCATTGCCCCACACCCTATCACAGAACATCACTGAAAAGAGCCTGGCCCCTTCTTCATGACACCCACCCTTCAGACATCTATAAATATTAATAAGATCCCCTCTCAGTCTTCTGCAGACTGAACAGCCTGAGGTCACTCAGCCTTTCCTCATCAGGCAGTGCTCTAGTCCCTTCATCATCCTTGTAGCCCTCTGTTGGCCTCTCTCAAGTAGAACCCTGTCCCTCTTGAACTAGGGATCTCAGAACTGGATGAGTTCTCACTAGGGCAGAGTAGAAGGGGAGAGTGGACTTGATCTTAAAGGTCTCTTCCAATCAAAACAATTCTGTGATTCTATATTAAAGTGTATAAAGCTGCCATGTCTGGAGCTCTGCCTACACACAAATGGAGAGCAAGGCTGGTGGAACTCCAGCCTTCATCTCCTTGCTTTAATCTCAGCTGGGTGCTTTGCTGGCCGTAGTGTTAGCTGTGTAATTAAGCACAGATGCAAAAATGGTTAACTCCCTGGGCACTATAACGTCAGTGCAGCAGTACTGAGTTGTTTTGCAGGAGTTTAAAAATCAGTTTTGTTGTTAAATGTAATCTTCTGGCTTGCAGCTAGGTGTGGCTTTTAGGTCATAGGTTTTTCTGATGATAAATTTGAAGGAAATCAAATAAGGAATCCTGAATGCTGATATAGGAGAAGCTGAAGTCAGTTGAAGGCTAACCCCGATGTTTGTAGAGCCACAAAGAGGTAGGAAAAAAAGGAAAGGATGAAGTTATCCATCTAGCAGAAACAGTGCTCAAACCCAGCACTTTCCCAAACTGGGAGGACTTCTCTTCCCTTATTCCCTGAAGCAAAATCCAGAAGAATAACTAATGCTGGAGAGAGATATTAACAGAGAGGACATTTTTCTGATTAAGAACTTGTAGGGACTTCTGCAGGGGCCTCAGAACAGTGTTGATGACACTGGTACAGAGCTTATAGAATCAGTCAGGGTTGGAAGGGAGCACAAGGATCGTCTAGTTCCAACCCCCCTGCCATGCCCAGGGACACCCTACCCTAGATCAGGCTGCCCACGGCCTCATCCAGCCTGGCCTTAAACACCTCCAGGGATGTGGCCCCAACCACCCCCCTGGGCAACCCATCCCAGGCTCTCACCACTCTCAGGCTGAAGAACTTCCTCCTCACATCCAATCTGAATCTCCCCACCTCCAGCTTTGCTCCATTCCCCCTAGTCCTGTCACTACCTGATAGCCTCAAAAGTCCCTCCCCAGCTTTTCTGTAGGCCCCCTTCAGATACTGGAAGGCCACAATAAGGTCACCTCGAAGCTCCTGTTCTTGAAACTGAACAGCCCCAACTCTTTCAGCCTGTCCTCCTAGGAGAGGTGCTCCAGCCCTCTGGTCGTCTATCTTGGAGCAGAGAAGAGCTAAAATCAGACAAAGTATTTACAAGACTCTTTTTTTCCCTTCTTTCTTAACCATCATTCCCCTTTGTAGCAGTCATCAAGCCACTTCTACAGACACTTTTTTTGACACACAGACTTGCACGTTGACATAGTCCTGCACTGATTTTTGATCAGCTGGGCAAAGTTACTGCAGCAGCCAAGATTTCTGGATGTTTAGTTAGGCCTCCAAGCTGGAACTGCCAGTGAAGAACACTTCTTGCTTTCCACCCCTTTGGAGACATGTGGAGACTAGCTTGGTTCCAAGCTAAGATGATCATCATCTCATTCCAACACCAGCTCTACAAATGCTGTCTCCCTGCAAGATGAAACTAGGAGAGTGAGATGTGAAAACTTCTTTCAGAGGTCACCTAAGGAGCAGCACCTGGAGAAACGTGGAGACAATCCTGAGTGAACCAAATAACTCAAATGCTTGAGGATTTCCTCATGAGTATTTCTTGCAACGCTCTTTTCTTATTGCAGAGCCTTTTTATGCTCTCCCACTGGCTGGAGCTTTCTGCTGTGTGATCTTGCTCTCATCTCCCTTTGTATTTTCCCCTCTTGCAGTTTGAGCGGCACGACCCGGTGGAGGGGCGGATCACGGAGCGGCAGTTTGGCAGCATGCTGCTGGCCTACAGCGGGGTGCAGTCCAAGAAGCTCACTGTCATGCTGAAGCAGCTCAGGAAGCACTTCCAAGATGGAGAGGTCAGTGGAATTGGTGGCAGAGTTGGGTAGTTGTGGTGAAGGCAGCCATCCTGCACTGTGCTAAGAAACGAGTAAACGTTCTCCGTCTTCTGAAGAAGACTACGAAGATAGGCTGCCCAGAGAGGTGGTGGAGTCACCCTCCCTGAAGGTACTCAAACAAGCCTGTAGACATGGCACTTGGGGACATGGGTTAATGGCCACGGTGGTGTTGGGTTGACAGTTGGACTTGATCTTGGAGATCTTTTCCAGCCTAAACCATTCTATGATCCTAAGAAAAATACTTTGCCAGCAGCAGGGAGATGGGAGGGGTGGGAGATGGGTGCAGCAATCTATCCTGGTCAAGGTGTTGGTTTCTCCCCATTAAAATGGATGCTGTAATTTCCAAAAGGTAAATCCACTGAACACCCTTGGGCCTGCAGCCAGCATAAACATTGAAGATGTATTTCTGGTTGCTGGCTCAACCTTGGATTAATTAGCTGCTGCAATTGGGCAGTTTATTATTTGGTTAGGAGCTCTAATGACAGATTATTTAAATTACTCATGGTTTAGAGAGAAACAAGAGTGCAGATCCTACACTTGTGTAATTTAGTGAGAGTCCTTGGTGTAAGACACCTGGTCAGAAAGGTTGTGTTTGGGTCAGGTAAAACAAATATGAGCTTCTGAGTTACTTCAGTGTTAGAATTTCTTAGCTCCTTCTATAAGGATGGGTTGTTCTTTTATCAACTTAGTTCTAAAAAGGGATTTGTCAAAATGAGAGTGGGTGGAAAGTCTTTGGCAGCCTTTTGGGTTGGTCTGACTGGTTTAGAACCACTTTCCCCTAACAGAAAGTGGCATTTCAGAACTGGTCTTTAGTTCTTAACTGGTTTAGCGGTAAAGTGTGTTATAAAACACTGCTGTTGGCCAGACTCCAGTCTTTTTTTGTTCCTTTATTGCCTTAACTGGCAAAAAAAAAAAAAAAAAAAAAAAAAGCAGGAATCTTCAGTTCATGTGAAGCCACTCAGTAACCTTTTTTCCACCCATTTTCTCCCTTTCACTGGTGATGGAGGGGAATTTGAGTGTACTGAAGAAAATAATAGGTCTCTGTTAACTGCAAATGATACCAAACTGTTAAAAATTGGAGGAAACCATAAGTGAGCCAAGAGTTGTAGTACCTGCAGCTTCTTGTGACCTTGGAGTGCCAGAAGGAGAAGGGGTTTTGCAGACCCTCGTGCTTTGTAGGAACATAGGCTCAATATTTAACAGCCTGTTATTCACAGATGGTGTCAGTGTGTCACTGGAGCTGAGACATGGAGAGGGACTTTTCATAAGGGTGTCTAGGAACAGGACAAGGAGGGAATGGTTTGGAGCTGAGGGAGAGGAGGTTTAGACTGGATCTTTGGAAGAAGTTTTTCAGTGTGAGGGTGGTAAGACTAGAATAGGTTGCCCAGGGAAGCTGTGGATGCCTCCTCCTTGGGGGTGTTTAAGGCCAGGCTGGATGATGCCTTGAGCAGCAGAGTGTAGTTGAGAGGCATGTGGTGGGGAAGTTGGACTAGATAATCTCTGAGTTCACTTCCAACCCAAGCCATTCATACTTGGGAATGTCACTCTTCAAGCTCTTGAATAAAACTATGGATATTTTCAAGGTTATATTAATTTATTTGGCCTTTGACTGAGATGCTGCTTGTCCAATACCTCCCCTTCAGTTTTAACAGGAATTATATGATTTCTCATGAAAAAAATACTTAACTGTGATGTGTATCTAACAGAAAAGCTCAATTCTGGTTTAATGCTCCCAAACTGTTGATTCTTTTGCTGTTATTTGGGTTTATAGATATATGTGTGTATATATATTTTTTTTTAATTGAAAAGTAGCTGAGCTTATGAGGAATTAGGCAGAGGAAGTTGTTTCGGCAGCTTCCTTACAGCAGATGTTTTCTTCATGTCCAAGCCAAGACCCTGGCCTCTGTGGCAGAGAAAGAACTTTTTGGTTTTACCTTATTGTTCATCCCTAGATCAGCCAGATTGTGCTTCTATCTAGAAACAATAGGATTCAGAGCAAAGCTTGCTGTGTTTATTCCAAGGACTTTCAAGGTGACAAACTGGGGAACGGTGTGCACACAGGAAAAAATTTTGTTTGCAAGAAGTAGAATTGGTGGGAAACACATGATTCCTTACAGCTGGGGCAGTGAAACACCCCAAACCCTAAAACAAAAGGTCCTTTCTGTTAGCAATTACAAGATATTTAATGGTTTAAGAAAATGTAAAAAAGCAAGAGGAGGCAGCTGCTTTGCCCCAGAGGCAGATGAGCCTTTTGGCAGCCAGAGCTGCTCAAAGTTAGTTCTTCTGCAGAGATGGAGAAATAAGGTACTGAAATCTTCCACTTCAGCAGGTTTCAACTCACGGAGAACCCAGCCTGCTTGCCTAGCTTTGCGTTGTCTTTTACAGAAGATCACCTTTTCTTGAAAATTTGTGGGGTTCTTTATTCCTGGGCTATTTTTGCAGACTGCGTCACTTGTGGATTCGCATTCTGCAGCACTTTGTAGCTGGCAACCAGTGACAGAACGAGGGGACGCAATTTCAAGTTGTGCCAGGGAAGGTTTAGGCTGGATGTTAGGAAGTTCTTTGCAGAAAGAGTGATTGGTCATTGGAATGGACTGCCTGGGGAGGTGGTGGAGCCACCATCCCTGGAAGCGATTAAAAAGAGACTGGATGTGGCACTTGGTGTTAATTAGATGGTTTTGGGTGATAGGTTTCGACTCGAAGATCTTGAAGGTCTTTTCCAATGTGATTAATTCTGTGGTTCTATAAATAGATACTTTTATTGGATCACTTTGGTGCAGCTGTGAGGGTTTTTGTGTAGTTTAACTCATAGAATCATAGAATGTTTTGGGTTGGAAGGGACCTTAGAGATCATTTGGTTCAAAAACCCCTGTGATGGGCAGGGAGACCAACAGGTTGCTCAAGGCCTCATCCAACCTGGCCTTGAACACCTGCAGGGAGGCAGCATCCATGACCTCTCTGGGCAACCCATTCCAATGTCTCACGATCCTCACGATAAAGAATTTCTTCCTCATTTCCAGTTTAAATCTACCCTCTTCCAGTTTAATGCCATTCCCTCTCATCCTATCACTACAAGTCCTTGTAAAAATTCCTCCCCAGCTTTCCTGTAGGCCTTCATCTCTTTAGAAACAAGCCCACCATGACTAGAATCATGTTAAATGCATTTTGAGCTTTCTGGAGAGCTTCCTGGTGGACGCCTCTTCAAAGCTGTCATTGTAAATGAATGGACTACTTAAGCCAGAGAATGTGCTCCCACTTGAGACTGCAGAAGCTCAACACCAATGTTGCTGCTTTCTCTTTGCATCTGCAGGGCAAGCAGCTGCTTTCAAGCTCTGCTTTACTCCTACCCTATAAAAAGGGAGTGGAGCTGCTGCTCTCCAGCGTTCTCCCTTCATCTCCCTGACCTCACCTAGACGTTAAAGCCACCCGGCCACTTCATTTATCCTGCTGTACTTTCCAGTCACTGAACACCTCGTAGTGCAAAGGAGTTTGTGATGAAAACATGTTTTGCAGGAATATCTTTTTCCCCCAGTAACCCTTCTTTTCATGCTTCACCAGCCTGTTTTTATAGCAGGATGGTATCATTATCTGTGCTCTTTACTAACTTACTCTACACCAAAATCACCAGAGACTTGGCCTTGCTATTGCTTCCTGAAGGAAGTGGGAGGGAAATTATTTTGATGGTGTGATAGTGGGAATGGAGTGGAACTAACTCTACCAAACCCACTTGGCAGATTTACCTTGGAAGTGCTTTAGCTTGTGAGTGGTTTCTTATGAAACCTGCTGAACATCATATTCATTGATTCTGCACAAAGCAACCCTGCAAGCCTCCAAAACATTAAAGCTCTGCTACTTTATTCTGTTCTGGTGAGACCTCACCTGGAGTTCTGCATCTAGCTCTGGAGCCCTCAAAACAGGAAAGACATGGACCTGATCAAGCAAGTACAGAGGAGTACTACAATGATAACTGGGAGGGTAGAGCACCTCTTGTATGAGGACAGGCTGAGGGAGCTGGGGTTGTTCAGCCTGGATAAGAGAAGGCTCCAGGGAGACCTTACAGCAGCCTTCCAGTACTTGAAGGGGACCTACAGAAAAGCTTCAGAGGGAGTGTTTACAAAGGGCTGTAGTGATAGGATGAGGGGCAATGGTTTGAAATGAGAGAAGAGCATATTTAGATTGTATGCCAGGAACAAGTTTTGCACCATGAGGGTGGTGGAACACTGCAGCAGGATGTCCAGAGAGGTAGTTAAGCCCCATCCCTGAAGATACTTAAGGTCAGGCTCGACAAGGCTTTGAGCAACCTGATCTAATGGATGATGTCCCTGTTCACTGCAGTGGAGTTAGACTATATGACCTTTGGAGGTCCCTTCCAACTCAACCCATTTTATGGTTTCAATCTAACCTTTAGCCCTTTTCCAACAGTGTTACTCTACCTTCCTGCTTTTGGGAATGGCATGTTTTCTTGTATTAATTCATAACCTTTCATTGGCCTTTTTCTTGAGGAAACATCCCCTGCATACCTGAAATCCTCTGCATGTTCAGCAGAGCTGCCATGCTTTGCTTAGAATTGCTTATGGTCTTTCCCCTTGAGTTGTTCTTACACAGCTGCTTTTCTCCTGTTAAAAATATTTTTTTTTCTTTCCTTACAAGCAAGGTATTTTGTTTCTCTCTCCGCAAGCTGGCTCTTGGGAAATGAATAGTCTGGGTCACCTTCTGCATGTGCTTGAGGGGCTGTGTAGCTTATTGCTCTGTTGAGGTGACAGAGGGTGAGAGCAAGGTGGAATTCTCTAGGATTCCCAGGTGAAAATCACTTTTTTTTGCCGATGTTTGGGTTGTTGTAAGATGCATGTTGCAGGTACATGTTTCTACCTGAGGATATTGTTTGACAGCTGGCTGAAGATGAGCCAGCATGTGCCCAGGTGGCCAAGAAAGCCAACAGCATCTTCCCTTGGATCAGCAGTAGTGTGGCCAGTGTAAGCAGGGCAGTGATTGTCCCCCTGTACTCAGCACTGGTGAGGTCACACCTTGAGTGCTGGGTTCAGTTTTGAAAGTGTCCATCTTCACTCCAAGATGGACACTTAGGTGCTGGAACCTATCCAGAGACCTGGAAAGGTGGTGAAGCATCTGGAGAACAGGGCTGGTGAGAAGCAGCTGAGGCACCAGAGATTGTTTAGTCTGTAGAAGAGATTGACAGCAATGGACAGACAGGACGGTACTTGATGCAAGCAAGGTGTCTGTCCATTGCGTGCAAAGCACCAGCTTATATATTCTAAAAATCAAAGCTTTTACATTGTGTCAGATATTAATTGGTTAGTGCAGCTGTGTNGTTGAGGTGACAGAGGGTGAGAGCAAGGTGGAATTCTCTAGGATTCCCAGGTGAAAATCACTTTTTTTTGCCGATGTTTGGGTTGTTGTAAGATGCATGTTGCAGGTACATGTTTCTACCTGAGGATATTGTTTGACAGCTGGCTGAAGATGAGCCAGCATGTGCCCAGGTGGCCAAGAAAGCCAACAGCATCTTCCCTTGGATCAGCAGTAGTGTGGCCAGTGTAAGCAGGGCAGTGATTGTCCCCCTGTACTCAGCACTGGTGAGGTCACACCTTGAGTGCTGGGTTCAGTTTTGAAAGTGTCCATCTTCACTCCAAGATGGACACTTAGGTGCTGGAACCTATCCAGAGACCTGGAAAGGTGGTGAAGCATCTGGAGAACAGGGCTGGTGAGAAGCAGCTGAGGCACCAGAGATTGTTTAGTCTGTAGAAGAGATTGACAGCAATGGACAGACAGGACGGTACTTGATGCAAGCAAGGTGTCTGTCCATTGCGTGCAAAGCACCAGCTTATATATTCTAAAAATCAAAGCTTTTACATTGTGTCAGATATTAATTGGTTAGTGCAGCTGTGTACAGCAGTGATTGGCTAGCAACACTTTATTGGGACGCAACTCCTTCTTCAGGACAAAGCTTGCATTCTTTTTACTTGACATTGCTTAGCTCCCAGATGCTCATTATCTCTAATGAAAACATCTGCCAAGTTTCTCTTCTTTCCATTTTTTCAGTCCTTCACATTTATCTAATTTGTGCCTAGCAGTAACTTTACACTAGTTCAGTTGCATTCTGTACCCACGGTTTTCATCCCACCAAAGTCCAAACATCTCTGCGCATCAGTCTCTCAGTACTCTGAGCAAAGGCTAACAAAGGATTTCCTTCAGGAGATGGCTAAGGGGAGACCTCACTTAAACCCATCCCCCTTTGGCCTGCAAAAACAAGCCCTGCTAAAATGTCTGTCCACAGCTTTCCTGTATAGAAAGGCCACAAAAAGGTCTCCCTGGAGCCTTTCCTTCTCCAAGCTGAACAATCTCAGCTCTTTTCCCTGGCCTAACAGGAAGCATACTGGATACACATTTAAAGCAACCTCCCTGTACAGCAACTGGGGATTTTATTTTTTTTTTTTTCAGGTCTGTTATCCATGTTTGCATTTTGCTCTCTCATCCTTTCTTGGTCCGGATCCAGGGCTGACAGAGCCTGCTGAGGCACTTCTCAGTGTGCAGCGTACATCAGCAGAGCACTACCATGTAGGTACAGCGAAAGCAGGAACAAGCTGCACATTTTTGTGCGTAACAATCCCAGAGGCACCATGTCCAGATCACTTGAAAATGCGCTTTTCAGGTGTAGTGGGTTTGCAGTGACCTGCCCCCCCCACCTTTTAAAACTCTGGCTAAAACTCAGAAAAACACACTGGAAGTTAATAAATGAAGCTTTATATTTACAGCAATGCAAATAGACAAGCAAGTATTTACAAGATATAACAGATACTTACAGAAATATACAGTAAAAAAAAGAAATACAGACACCACACCCCTCCTGGAGACCAAAATCCCCAAGAGAGGGAAACCAAATCGCCCCCTACCACCTCTCCCCCCTTCCCCCAGCTTTATCTCACCACTTCATGATGCTGCAGATAAGCTGAAGATCGGTCAGAAAGATTAGTGGCAGGAAGGAATGAATGGTTTTAGTGATTTTACTCTGAATTAGTTCAAAAACAGAGAGACAAAGGAAGGAAGCTGCTGAAGCCTGCACGGACCCAGAGCCGACTGAACTGCGCAAGCAGACTGGCTTATCTGGATGTTTTGGGAACATTCTCAAAACAACCTTCTTTCTTCTCTCTCAGTCAGACTGGGTGAAGTGACACAGTATGTTTAATTTCTCACTCAAATTCTCCAATTAGCTCAAACCAACACATCAGGATAGGTGGCTTTTTCCCTGATTGAAGTTGTTAGGAAGAGTTTGAGTGGGGTTACCTCATAGAAATTTACAGCTGACAGTACCCACTGAACATCTGCTCTTCCATCCAGACCATGAAACCATACCATGTTATGCAGATGAGATTTTTACTGTCTGGCTTTATCAGTCTGTCATGCTAGACAGGACAGGAGGAACCCGAAGCCTTCTGGACAAGCTGCTTTACCTCTTCCAGAGGGGAAAGCTGACTGATGATGTTTTTTTGCCTCCTACCTTGGCTCCAAGCTATGGGTGTGGTAGGGGAGTTTGGAGGCTGCAGCTCTTAGAACCATAGAATCATTAAGGTTGGAAAAGACCCAACACCACAATGCTCACTAAACCATGTCCCCAAGTGCCACGTCTACATGTTCTTTGAACACCTGCAGGGATGGTGATACCGCCACCACCTCCCTGGGCAGCCTATTTCAATGCCTGACCACGCTTGCAAGAAAGGAGTTTTTTCTCATCTCAAATCTAAACCTCCCTTGGCACAATTTCAGGCCATTTCTTCTCATTCTTTTCCCTGATATTAGGGAGAAGAGACCAACCCCCAGCCACCTCACTCTGATCTCTTTTAAGGGAAATGTAGAAAGCAATGAGGTCTCTCCTCATGCTCCTCTAGACTAAACAACCCAAGTCCCAGTTGCTCCTCATCAGACTTGTTCTCTAAAGCCTTCACCAGCTTTGTTGCCTGTCTCTAGACACACTGCAGCACTTCCATGTTCTTCATGTACTGAGAAGTCCCAGCAGTGATGCTGAATGGATCAATAAAAGTGTGGTGTGGTGTAGCGTGACCAAGAGAGAGGTCTCAGAGCAGTGTTCATCAGCAGAGGCTCTCTTGGCATTCTGAGACAGACTGGGGCAAAGACGAGCATTTTGCTCATCCCATGCCAGCCCACTGGCCATGCTGGGATGCAATGGTGCTGGCACTGGGGGGGCACTCAGGGAGTCGTTCTGTGACTACCCGAGCATGTGGCTGTGAGTGCTGCTCACTGAGCACAAGCTCACTTGTCCCAGAGTGAGCCACGCTCTGGGTCACTATGCTGGGAAGTCCAGCAGACAATGATCCATCCCAGCTGCGATCTTGGCCCCAGCAGCAAAGCTAACTGGGATCCATCTGAGGTTTGTCACCTTATAAAACATTGGATAAAACATGGATTCCCCCAGTGATGCCTCAGTCTCTTGGGAGACATGTTGCAGCATGTGAACTACTTCATTATGCTTGTTGCAAGAGTGCAGGCTTCAACTGGTCCTGCTTTTGGTGATCTCCTGCATCCCAGCCACAGGCTCCTGGGGTGTCTCTTCTTTTGGGAGAGAGGTGACTGGAACAAGGCCAGAGAAATGCTTTTTTGGCCTCTGCCATTGCTGACTGTGCATGAGGAAGTCTCTTCTTGTCACACAACTGGTGGGATCAGGAGGAGAGCAGAGGCAGTTCACAAAAGTACAGGTCACGAACCATATCCTCAAGTACCAAAGTAGGAGTGTTTTGAGTGTTCAGGTGAGTTCCCCTCTGGCAACAGCTCTGCCCTGGTGCGTCACTATGTCCTTCATAATCCAAATAGTGGCATGATCTTGTTTTCCCATCACATAAAACCCTCCTTTCTCTGTCCTAGGGGCTGACATTTGAGGAGGTGGAGAACTTCTTCACTTTTCTGAAGAACATAAATGATGTGGACACAGCTTTGAGTTTCTACCACATGGCTGGAGCATCACTCGATAAAGGTATTCAAACTTGTGACGTGGACAGGTGCTGAAAGTTTGAGGGAGCACAACTTTGGAGTTGGGAAGATAATGAACAAGGTCAGGGTGACAAGTGAAAATTCAGAGAGGTTGGACTTGGTACATTCATGGGTAAAGAGGGATTTCAGGTTTTATACTTAACCTGGTTTTAGACACAGAGTGGGGGAAAGACTGAAATGTAGAGCTTGAACAGATTGGTAAGCAGTGATTTTTGTGGTGACTGGTAAGTCAGTGGTGTTTCACAGAATGTTTTGGGTTGGAAGGGACCTTTAAAAGTCACCTAACTGAATCCACACACATCACGGTGATATCTTCAGAAGGACCATTCAAGACTGGTACATGCAGAGGCAAGATGACCTAGTGAGTGCATCACAGGCTCTGGTACTAGAGGCACACCAGTGTTCCTTCTTCATCCCTGTCTCCTGAAGGGGACATTTTTCTCTCCTCTCAGAAAGTACTTGAAATTGTTGCCAAAGACAAGCAGAATTACAAGAACAACTCTTGCGGACTCTATTCTGTAGAGGTCTCCATGATTCCTGCAGCAGAGGCACTAACCAGCAGTGGAGCTGATGCTAGAAAGTGTTCAATGCTTGTTTTGGTTTAGCTTTGCTTGAAATCAGAGGCTTTGCCTACATAATAGAGAAAAGGAGACTGAGGGGGAGATCTGACTCTCTACAACTCCCTTGAAAGGAGGTTTCAGCCAGGTGGGGGTCAGCCTGTTTTCCTACAGACACACAAATGGGATGAGAGGAAATGGCCTCAAGTCACACCAGGGGAGGTTTAGGTTGGATATTAGAAGAAATTTCTTCACTGAAAGGGTTCTCTGACCCTGGAAGAGGCTGCCCAGGGAGGTGGTTGAATCCCCAATCCTTGAAGTATTTAAAAAGACAGAGATGTGGTGCCAAGGGACATGGTTTAGCACCAGCAAGAGTTAGATAATAGTTGGACTCAATTATCTCAAATTTGCTGCTGTATGGCCAGATCACAGAATCACAGAATTGCCAGGGCTGGAAGGGACCTCAAGGATTATCCAGTTCCAACCCCCCTGCCATGGGCAGGGACACCTCACACTACATCAGGTTGCTCAGAGACACACCTAGCCTGGTCTTGAAGACCGTCAGGGATGGGGCTTCCACCACCTCCCAGGCAACCTGTTTCAGTGTCTCACCACCCTCATGATGAGGAACTTCTTCCTAACACCCAATCTGAATCTACCCACTTCTAGTTTTGCTCCATTCCTCCCAGTCATATCACTACCTCACATCCTAAAAAGTCCCTGCCCAGCTTTCTTGCATCCCCCTTCAGATACTGAAAGGCCACAATAAGGTGTCCTTGGAGCCTTCTCCTCTCCAAACTGAACACTCCAAGTCTCTCAGTCTGTCTCCATGAGAGAGTCTCTCCAGCCCTCTGATCATCCTCGTGGCCCTTCTTTGGACATGTTCCAGCACATCCATATCTTTCTTGTAGTAGTGGCTCCAGACCTGGACACAGTACTCCAGCTGGGGTCTCACCAGAGTGGCATAGAGGGGGAAAATCACCTCCCTTGACCTGTTGGCCACACTTCTCTTGATGTAGCCCAAGATGCAGTTGGTTTTCTGGGCTGCAGGTACATGCTAGTGACTCATATTGAGCTTCTCAGGTACTGCATTTCTGATCCAAGTAATTTCAATAATCCAAGTCATCCAAGCACCTTTGAGGCTCCCAGGCATGCTAGAGGGAAGGAGGAGAAGCACTGGAACCCTAATGGAGCCCCAGTAAAGCTGGTCCAGGCTCTCTTCAGATAAGTCACAGTCCAGAGAGTGCACATGGCTTGGGCAGCTGTCTGAGTAAACCCCAGATTTGGTGTTTCCTGGGGAGCTTGGTAAGAGTGTGGTTTATTGATCGGGCCAATTCATATCCTTCATCTCATCACATGTTTCCTTTCCATATCTGGTATGTTCTCAGATCTGACACTGATCTGCTGCCAGGATCCGTCACAAGTCCTGGCTACTCTTTTCTAAAATAAAGAGTTGTTTTTTTTTAATGCTCAGGCTGTGGGGATGTTAAAAAAATAAAACTAAACAATGACAAGCTGATTACAAGATTTTTAGGCCAAGAGGAAACTCTTTGTCTCCTGAAAAGCTAAAGCTGATGTATTTAGGCAGCTGCAAAACGAAATATTTCAGAAGTGAGCTGTTCTTTCAAATGCTGCTCTGTAGGGAATATTAAGGCATTAATGGGTTTTGGGGGAATGGAGTTGCAAAGGGAGTCAAACATGTCACATAGCTCCTTGTCTGTCTTTTGAGGGAAAATCATCTGTACTCTTTGTTTTAAATCACTGTTATCTTAAGACTTAAAGGTAAAAGAACCTGATAGGATCCCCTTTCATTTAGAAGAAAGACTGTGGAGTATGGAGCTGCTGCTGCTTAGAGCTCTTCTGCAGCACTCCCATGAGATAGCAGCCCAGCAAGTCACAGATTGCATCAAGTTGGAAGGGATCCTCAAAGGTCATCTTGTCCAACCCCTCTTCAGTCAGCAGGGACACCTCCAACTACAGCAGGATTCCCAGGGCCCCATCCAGTCTGACCTTGAATGTCTCCAGGGTCAGGGCATCAACCATATCACTGGGCAGCCTATTCCAGTATTTCACCACTCTCATTGAGAAGAGCTTCCTCTTAATGTCCAGCCTAAGTCTGCCCTGCTCCATCTTCAAACCATTGCCCTTCAGTCCTATCACTCCAAGCCCTTCTAAAACAGTCCCTCCCAAGACTTCCTGTAGGTCCCCTTCATATGCTGAAATGTAGCTATTAGGTCTCCCTGGAGCCTTTTCTACTGTAGGCTGAAAAGCACCAACTCTTCCAGGCTGTCTTTGTAGGAGACTTCCTCCTGATCCATCTTTGTGGCCCTCCTCTGGACCCACTTCAGCAGGTTCACATCCCTCTTGCATTCGGGGCCCCAGAGCTGGGCACAGCACTCCAGGTGAGGTGTCAACAGAGGAGAGTGGCAGAATCACCTGCTGGCCAAACTCCTTTGGATGCAGCCCAAGGTGCAATTCCAATTACTCTGTCTGCAGTTGCCCCATCATGCAGCATATACTTGTGGAATATTTAGGTCTGTCTGCAGTTGGTAAAGCAGTGCTTGCTGTTTAATTATGTATGATTAATGAGCTTGAGCTGGAGCCACAGCCACTAAGCTAGGAGTATTGGCTGGAGTTGGTAAATCTTGAGTAGGGTTGGTGACATGCAGGCCACGGATTAAACTGCTCGTGGGCTTGGCTGTCCCTAGGTTCTGGCTATCAGGAGAGATTTCCTCAAGCAGAAGAGGAAGGTTATCCTCCATATAGCATAGAATCATAGAGTCACCTGGGTTGGAAAGGACCTCTAAAGGTCATCTAGTCCAACCACCCTGCAGAGAGCAGGGACATCCTCAACTAGATCAAGTTGCCCAGAGCCCAGTCAAGCTTCACCTTGAATAGCTCTAGGGAGCTGGATAACCTGGCGGGTGACATGAATTTCCCCTCACGCCCTTCCATGCTGCTTAGCCCAGAGGTGCTCTGGGCAGGAGGCTTGCTGTGGTACTCACAAAGGTGCAAAGCAAGCTGCAGAGATACCCCTGGGTTCTGCAGGAGGGATCTGTGTGCTCCTGTGCCTAAGCTGTCCACGTGTTACCTGTTTCCATCTATGTGCACTCTGAGTCTGGATATTGCACCCACAAATCAAATCAGCAGTAAATGGGGTGTTGTAGTGGGTTTGGCAGTTACTTGCCCCCCTCCCCACACCTTTTATAAACCCCAGGTAAAACTCAGGACACTGGGAGTTAAGAAATGAAGCTTTATATTTACAGCAATGCAAATATACAAGCAAATATTTACAAGATATAACAGATATTTACAGATATATACAGTGAAAATGTAATACAGACACCACACCCCTCCCGGAGACCAAAATCCCCAAGAGAGGGTAACCAAACTCCCCCTACCACCTTTCTCCCCTTTCCCCAGCTTTATCTCACCACCTCTTGATGCTGCAGATAAGCTAAAGATCAGCCAGAGATTAGTAATAGGAAGGAATTAGTGGTTTTAGTGATTTTACTCTGAATTAGCCAGCAAGACCTAGAGATAAAGGAGAGAGCATGCCAGAGAAGCAGCTGCTGCCAGACACAGACAGAAGCAGACTTGTTAATCTCCTTGTTTTGAGAACATCTCTTAAAACAACTTTTTTTTTTTCTTCTCAGTAAAACTTGGTGAAGTGACACACACTGTGTTTAACTCTCTTTCAGCCAAGAGTCTAATTTCTCACTCAAATTCTCCAATTAGCTCAACCCAACACAGGTGTATATTCCAGAAGTCAAGCTTTCACTAGGCTGCTTGTTAAAATCCCACAGATGTAAAAAATTACTGATCCCACGGGGAGGAGAAGAGGGCAGTTTGTATCTCGAGTAAATTGCTGCAAATGTTGTCATCATTTTAGAAGGGCCATTTAAAATTAGAGAGTGGGGGGAATGGGTGACATGGAACAGCCGTAGCTTGACAACCTGTTTTCTGTGCCAAAGTTAAAGTAGCTTCCTCTTCTCAAAAGGATCATAAACCTGAGTTTTAACAACCTGTGGAACAACATGCAGGTTATGTATTAGTCCAGCTTTCATTTTACCAGAAACATAATAGCTATCGTTTTCTTAAATCACAAGCTTTCCCTAGAACACTTTCCCAGCCTGGCTGGGAGCAGGACAGCAGCTGAATTTGTTGGTAATTCCCCTTTCAAGGAGAGGGTGTGGATGGTACTGCCACCATCTGCAGCCAGGCTTTCTAAGCAGCCATTCTGCTGCCACTAGCAGACAGCCAGGGTCTAACTCATTTGTGTCTTCAGGAAAGGCTAAGGGATGAGCCAAAATGGAGCAAAACTAGAAGTGGGTAGATTCAGATTGGATGTTAGGAAGAAGTTCTTCACCATGAGGGTGGTGAGACACTGGAACAGGTTGCCCAGGGATGTGGTGGAAGCTTCATCCCTGGAGGTTTTTAAGGCCAGGCTGGACGTGGCTCTGGGAATCCTGATGTAGTGTGAGGTGTCCCTGCCCATGGCAGAGGGAGTAGAGCTAGATGATCCTTGGGGTCCCTTCCAGCCATGATAATTCTGTGATTCTGTGATTGTAAAATGAGGGGAGATGGCAGGGCTGGAGCCCAGCAGGGGTAAGTCAGAAGTGGTTTTCTTTCAAGTACGGAGCTCAAAGCAGCTGCAGGCATGACAGGGAATTTTGAAGGAGGTAGAGGTGGGGTTTGAATGCAGCATGTGTTTGTCATCAAATTGCTGCTTGCTTTCCCTTCAGAGCTGGGTGACCAAAGTCAGTCCCCCAGGGAAGCACAGCTCAGGGTAATGGCCTGGAATCTGCTGTTCATCCAGCTACATAATCCACCTGGAGTACTGCCTCCACTTCTGGAGCCTCTATTGCAAGTGGGATATGGATGTACTGGAACATGTCTAGAGAAGGGACACAAGGATGATCAGAGGGCTGGAGCACCTCTCCTATGAGGAGAGACTGAGGGAGTTGAGGCTGTTCAGTCTGGAGAGGAGAAGGCTCCAAGGTGACCTTATTGTGGCCTTCCAGTGTCTTAAGAGGGCTTACAAGAAAGCTGGGGAGGGATGTTTTAGGATGTGAGTTGCTAGGTTTTTTTCACTCCAGTTCCCAGAATCACAGGGTGAGTAATGCCTCATCAAGTACTTACAAACAAGACTTCTCTGTGGGCAAGAGCCTGGCCAGATGGCAAATTTTCTTTTTTTAACCTCCATCTTGAGATGGATTACACATTCGGGCAAAATAATGGGCAGTTGGGCTGCTGCCCTTCATTTCCCAAAGGGCACCCAGCAGGGCTTCCTGCTCTGGGTAGTCCTAAGCTGTAGAGGCAGAAGATTTGTATTTTGGGCTTCAGAAATCAGGCTACATAATGTCTAATTTTGATAGAATCATAGCATTGCTTTGGTTGGAAGAGACCTTTAGGGTCATTGAGTCCAACCATTAGCCCAGCACTGCCAGGTCGCCACTAAACCATGGCCCTCAGCACCACATCTACATGGCTTTGAGATCCCTCAGGGATGGGGACTCCACCATTGCCCTGGACAACCTGGTCCAGGCTTTGACAGCCCTTTGGAAGAAGAAATTTTTCCCAATGTCCAACCTAAGCCTCCCCTGGTGCAATTTGAGGCTATTTCCTCATGTCCTGTCACTTGTTACTAGGGAGAAAAGACCAACCCCTACCTGGATCTAGCTTCCTTTCAGGGGGTTGTAGAGAGCAACGAGATCTTCCCTCAGCTTCCTTTTCTCCAGGCTGAGCAACCCCAGTATCCTCAGCTGCTCCTCATGAGGCTTGTGCTCTGGACCCCTCACAGAGATGGCTTCCAGCACAGAAAATCTCTGCAGCTGCCAAAGGTGTGAGGTGTTGTGAAGTGCCTCCCCATCAGGACTTTCTGGGTAATAAAGAAGCTGAGAAACAAGTTAGATAAAGTCTTTCTTTTACTTAT
>VWZI01019133.1:91375-114015 GCA_013396835.1 Psilopogon haemacephalus | reverse complement strand
TTTTTTTTTTTTTTTTTTTTTTTTTTTTTTTTAGCTGTACACAGTCCCAGAGCCCCCACAGCAGCCTCTGTGGCATGTAGGTGTTAGATCTTGTGATTTGCAGCTGGCTGCAGCAGGACTGTTTGTAGAGAAACATCTAACTGGGGAGGAGAAAAGGTGCTTCCTAAAAATACATCAAATCCAAGAAGCAGGGCATTTTGTTTGATAAGAACAATGATGCCACCCACCACTTGGTTCTGATGTTTGATCAGAGGACCTATACCTATTGCATTAGACCTCTGCAATCTACAGTCACTCTCTCCTCTGGGTTTGGGGTGTGGGCATAAGTTCCTCCCTCTTGGATCAAGGGAGAAAGCTGAAGGCAGCCTTGTCATTTCATTTGTGAGCATTTTGATGTCAGTGTGAGCTTGGCAGTGTGGCCAAGAAGGCCACCAGCATCCTGGTATATATCAGGAATACTGTGGTCAGCAGAAGCAGGGAAGTGATCATGCCCCTGTGCTCAGCACTGGTAAGGCCACACCTCAAATACCAAGTGCAATTTTGGGCCACTCACTGCAAGAAGGATATTAAGGGGATGGAACATCTCTGTTACATGTAGAGCCTGAGAGAGCTGGGGCTCTGCTGCTTGGAGGAGACTGAGAGGTGATCTCATCCATGCTTATAAATATGTAAAGGGTGAGTGCCAGGAGGCTGGAGCCAGGCACTGCTGGGTGATGCCCGATGACAGGACAAGGGGCAATGGGTGGAAGCTGAGCCATAGGAAGTTTCATGTAAACACGAGGAGGATTTTTTTTCCCTGTGAGGGTGACAGAACATTGGACCAGGCTGCCAGGGGGGTTGTGGAGTTTTCCTCTCTGGAAATATTCAAAACCTGCCTGGACGTGTTCCTGTGTGATCTGGTATAGGTGATACTGGTAGGGTCTTGGACTGGATGAGCTTTTGAGGTCCCTTCCAGCCCCTGACATTCTGTGATTCTGTAAGGTGCTGGAGTGTCCCCAGAGAAGAGCAGCAAAGCTGATGAAGGGTCTGGAGAACAGGTCTGGTGAGGAGAAGCTAAGGGGAGACCTGGCTCTCTACAACTCCCTGAAAGGAGGTTGGAGCTGGGTGAGGGTCAGTCTCTTCTCCCTAGTATCAGTATTGAGGTACAACAACAGAATATGGCCTGAAATAGAGCCAAGGGAGGTTTATGTTGCATATTAGGAAATAATTCTTTCCTGCAAAGAGTGGTCAGGCATTGGAACAGACTGCCCTGGAAGGTGGTGGAGTCACCATCCCTGGAGGTGTTCAAGAAACCTGTGGACATGGCATTGTGGGACATAGTTTAATGGCCATGGTATTGTTAGGTTGATGGCTGGAGTCGATGATCTTGGAGGTGTTTTCCAGCTGAAACAGTTCTAGAATTCTATGGTTCTGTGGTTAAAAATGCCTGGACCTTTAAAGCCCTTTCTGGAGGGTTGCTGCCACCTAATGTGCCTGCTTGCTTGTACTGCAGTTTGTTCTTCCCATCCTGTTGCATCTTGCTGGCTAATCTGTGTGTATTCAGAAGAACAGAGACAAAAGGAAAGAGATGCATGGACATTGTGGCTGTCCCTGGACCTGAAACATTGATTCCTCCATTTACTTCGCTATCCAGATTCATTTGGGAACTCTGGCATCATGTATTCTTCAGCCTGGTTGGCATGGGAGAGGTGTGTGGTCTCCTTACAGCTCAGCTGGCAAGGGTCAGGCTGAGGAACAAAAATAATTCAACTTTAATAATTCCGTTGCCTCTTACCTCCCAAAAGCAGGCTGCCAGCAGGACACACAGCAGCCTTATCCTAACTTATTTTGGTAGAACAGAGTAAGAACTGCAGGCCAAAGGGACACCTCTCATGTAGGCAAGCGTTTGAATTCAAAAAGAATAATTATAGGGAAACATAAGGTGCCTCCTTGAGGTTCTGTATATTTTTTAATCCATATTTTGGTTCAATTCAGTTTTCTCCTGGATTATTTAGCAAAAGGAGGGATTATATAGGGGAAAAGGGCCTGATGGTAGCTGTGGATTCCTCCCCAAAACTACAACCCTCACTCAGTGGAGCAGAAATGAAGTGGAATGAACCAATAATGTGAACATTCATGAAGCCTGAAATCTTACTAGAAATGCTTTGTGCAGCTGCTCATCAATGCAGTTATGGTACAGACTGGGGTGCTCATTTGTTCCTGTCTGACACAGAACTCTGAGATTTCTGACAGGCTGGCAGCTCAGCCAAAGAACAAGAGTGCCTGAACCCAGGAGAATGCTGTGGATGAAATGAGAGCAGGGATTTATTGCTTTCAATGTGTCTCACCACATTCCTCTGTTGCCTTGCTCTGAGGGGAGCTCTGCTGTGAAAGATGATCAGAGGGCTGGAGTACCTCCCCTATGAGGACAGGCTGCAGAGTTAAGGCTCTTCAGTCTGGAGAAGAGAAGGCTTCAGGGAGACCTCATAGCAGCTTTCCACTACCTGAAGGGGGTTACAAGAAAGCCAGGAAGGGACTTTTTGTAGGGGCTTATAGGGATAGGATGAAAGCTTGAGGAGGGCAGATTTAGACTGGAGAGGAAGAAGAAATTATTTACAGGGAGGGTGATGAGACACTGAAACTGGTTGCCTGGCGAGGTTGTAGATGCCCCTTCCTGGAGGGTGTTCAGGCCCAGGCTGGATGAGGCCTTGAGCAACCTGATCTAATGGGAGGTGTCCCTGCCCATGGCAGGGGGTTGGAACCAGATGATCTGTAAGGTCTCTTCTGCCCTAAACCATTTTGTGAGTCTTTGAAATGTCCATCTCAGTTGCTGTGGGCTCACTGCCATGGCACAGAACCTCTCTGGATGGGGTTTCGAGTCAGGCTTTCTGGGGAAGCAGTTTTTAAATATTCTCATGTTCGTGCAAAACTCTTCTGTTTTATCAAGTACCTGCAAGGGAGCAGAGTGTTTCAACCCTGACAAATAGTGACAACCAAGCTGCTCCTACCTTGTCTCTTTCATTCCATTAGCTGCTGGCAAAAGGAGACCGGAGGAATGCAGGCACACATGAATACCTGCAGGGAAATATCTAAACCATCCAGTGAGGGTTGTTTTTCTTTTCCCTTGCGTTCAGTAAAGTCTACTGCAGAACCCTACCAGATTGATAGCTCCAATGGTTGTTCTTTTTTAGGGGCATGAATAAAACTCCTGCTTGCTGCTTTGCTGTTGAGCTCAGCTGCCAGTCTCAGGGCAAGGGAAGAGAAATAGATTGTTACAACTTTATTTTATTGCAAGGTTAAGCTCTGCTCACTGCAGAGCCTATAACAGGGAGAGAGTGAACAGGTTCCTTCTACAATTATTTGCCCTAGGTTGCTTAACAGGAAGACCAGTTTGTATTATTCCCAGCTTGCTTGGGTCCATAATGTATGATAGGAGGAGAGGAAATGGCCTCAAGTTGTTCCAGGGGATGTTTAGGCTGTATATCAGAAGAAACTTCTTCACTGAAAGGGTTCTCAATGACTGGAACAGGCTCTCCAGAGAAGTGGTTGAATCCTCATCCTTGGAGATCCTTAAAGGACAGAGAGATGTGGTGCTGTGGTACCAGCCTTGGTAGAGTTAGAGAATGGTTGGACTGGATGATCTTAAAAGTCCTTTCAAACCAAAATGATTCCATGATTCTATCATTGCAGTACTGTCAGCAGGAACTACCTTTTTGATCAAGCCCATCAGGAGAGACTTCCCATCTGGTTTCTGTTGTAGTTCTAATTTTGTAACCCAAGAGGGGAGAAAAACATCTCATCTGGGCCTTTTTAGTGCTTATCTTGCAGATACAGGTATTGGCACACGTGCTCACCAGCAGTCTCCACACCA
Source organism: Psilopogon haemacephalus (assembly GCA_013396835.1). NCBI lineage: Eukaryota > Metazoa > Chordata > Aves > Piciformes > Megalaimidae > Psilopogon > Psilopogon haemacephalus. The sequence continues at coordinate 110,165 of VWZI01019133.1, read as the reverse complement.
CACATGGTGTTGCAGTAGGAAGCTGAAGGTTTCGAAGAGCCTGGTTTTGAGCCGTGTGTTGAACAGGCTGGGGGTGAAGCTCGTTTTAAGTCTCTGTGAACATGACATGGCAGTAAAGGCAGTTTCCCATGGAGGAAGAAAACCTCTCCACTCCTCTGTCTGCATTTGCTGTGGTTGCTGCTCAGCACATATCAGTAACCTTCTGCCCTTCTCTCTGTTGCAGTGACCATGCAGCAAGTAGCCAGGACAGTGGCCAAGGTGGAGCTCTCTGATCACGTGTGTGATGTGGTGTTTGCTCTCTTCGACTGTGATGGTGAGTGACCTCAACCTTGACCCGTTCCTCTCAGCCAGGCTGGGATAGAGTCAGTCCAGGAGAAGAAATACAAAGAACAAATGCTGGCCATGAAAGTTTGCTATCGTCTTGGCTCTTCTTGCCCATGCTACTGTCTGCTCTTCCTCTGTGGGTCTGTACTGATGCTCTTGTCCTTCTAAAATGGGTATCTGGTGGAACATGGCTTCCAAGCTCATGGAATCACAGAATCATTTAGGTTGGAAAAGGCCTTTAAGATCATCCAGTCAAACCATTAACCCAGCACTTCCAGACGACCGGTAAACCATGTCCCTCAGCACCACATCTACATAACTTTGAACCCTTTTCAGGGATGGTGACTCCACCACTGCCCTGGGCAGCCTGGCCCAGGCCTCAATAACTCTTTCAGAGAAGAAATGGTTCACAATGTCCAACCTAAACCTCCCCTGGTGGAATTTGAGGTCATTTCCACTTGTTCCTTGGGAGAAGAGACCAATCCCCACTTCACTCCAACTTCCTTTCAGGGAGTTGTCTCCCAGGGAGTTGTCTCCCAGGGAGTTGTCTCCCCTTAGTCTCTTTTTCTCCACGCCAAACACCCGCAGTTCCCTCAACCACTCCTCACTAGCCCTCTTCTCCAGACCCTTTGCCAGCTTCAATGTCCTTCTTGTAGTAAGGACCCAAAACTGAACTCATTATTCATGGTGTAGCTTTGAATTTGCTTTTCTGTCTTCAAGTCCCAAATCTCCAGGCCCTGCAAGATGTGATGGTGCCAGGCTAAGCAGGGCAATGTCTGTGATAGGGTTGGGAAGGATATTGAGTTGCTGGAGCATGACTGGAGAAAGACACTGAAGCTGATGAAAGGCCTGGAGAACAGGGCTAGTGAGGAGTGGCTGACAGAACTGGAATTGTTTAGTGTGGAGAAGAGGAGGCTGAGGGGAGACCTCATTGCTCTCTACAACTCCCTGAAAGGAGGATGGAGCCAGGTGGGGATTGGTCTCTTCTCCCAAGGAACAAGTGATAGGTAAAGAGGAAATGACCTTAAGTTCCACTAGGAAAGGTTTTGATTGGATTAGGAACAGTTTTTTCCCTGCAAGAGTGGTCAGGCATTGGAACAGGCTGCCCAGGAAGGTGGTTGAGTTCCCATCCCTGGAGGTGTTCCAAAAACATCTAGACGTGGCACTTGGGATGTGATTTAGTGGGCATGGTGGTGTTGGGTTGATGGTTGGACTCAGTCTTAGAGGTCTTTTCCAACCATAACTATTCTCTGATTCCCTGATTTAAACACTGTTGTTGGGCGCCCTTATTCAGCAGGATGTTTTAGGAAGTTGAAGCCAAATGTGATTTGAGTCTCTGCAAGATCTGACTCTGGTGGCTGCTGCCCTTTGAAGTCAGTGCATGTGGAGAGGAGATTGCTGGTGGGATTTGGTGTTTCTAATCCAATTTACTTGCCTCTCTCAGGGAATGGCGAGCTGAGCAACAAGGAGTTTGTGGCCATAATGAAGCAGCGCCTCATGCGAGGCTTGGAGAAGCCCAAGGACATGGGCTTCACACGGCTCATGAGGGCCATGTGGAAGTGTGCCCAGGAAACAGCGTGGGACTTCACCATGCCCAAGCCATAACAGGGTCAGGGAGGAGGACCCAGCTTCCCTGTCTCGGCCCTGCCACTGCCACCACTGCTGCCAAGGACAGCCACCGTGGGGTGGCAGCAGGATCTGGCAAGCCCAGACAGCTCGTAACAGATTTTTGTACATCACAGTTAGGAATCAAAGCCTGCTGCATTTTCAGCTTCTGCTTGCTGCTGGCCCCTTAATATTTCTCTCTCTCAGGAAAAAAGAAAAGGACTTAACTGCCACCACCTCTGCTTCATGGTGCATAGAGCAAGCTGATGGGGCTGCACCCAAATCACTTCTTTTCATGTTATCACAGAATGGCATGGGGTTTATTTTAATACCTAGATTCCTCCTAAGAAAGAAGATGTGAGAATCTTGGACAGGTCGTACTGGTGGCACCTAGGAGCAGAGCCAAGCACTGAGAATACCCTAGGATTTTGGCCAAACGTTGTATGCTTTCTGAGACTGTCAGTGGAGTGGAGGAGATTGGTGCACATACAGAGAGGCTGCTTGAGTTGTGCTGCCTGTGCCATAAGAGCAGGTAAAAGTTGGTGGAGCAACTGGTTCTGCTGTCTATCCTGCCTTGCATAAGCAACCTGCTGCAGGAAGTCGTTTTAATTGGGAGTCCGCCTCGAGGGGAATTGCTGTTCTGTAAGGGGAAGGGGCTGAACAGTGTAGTGTGCTGAGTGCTGTCCTCTTTGTCAAGTACCATGTAAAGGTGTTGCTCACAACCATGTGGCTCCTGGCTCATCTATTCTGGGTGTTGGTGTCTTTTCCCTACTAACAGGTGACAGGGCAAGAGGAAATGGTCTCAAGTTGCACCAGGGAGGGTTTAGGTTGGATATCAGAAGAAACTTCTTCCCTGAAAGGGTTCTGAAATACTGTAACAGGCTCCCCAGGGAAGTGGTTGGATCCTCACCCCTGGAGGTGCTTAATAGCATAGATGTGGTGCTGAGGTAAATGGTTTAGCAGCAGCCTTGGTAGAGTTAGAGAATGGTTGGACTCAATGATTCTAAAGGTCTTTTCCAACCAAGATGATTCTATGATTCTGTAAGTGCCTCAGGTGTTCACCTAAGGCTGGTGGTGAGTCAATGAAGAGAAGGTATTTTGGAAAAAGGAGGGAAAAAATGTGATGATTTTCCAGAGCTGGGAAAATGAAGCCCAGAAGTCAGTGCTGGAATGGTTGGAACTGCTGTGTTTGTTGTCCCACACTATCCTTTCAAATACCCACTTTCTGTGGGTATTTGAAAGGATAGCCACAAGCTGCAGGCTTTCTTTGAGAGGACCAAGTCCTTCTGGGATATGTTCATTCTAGGATATTATGGAACGATGGAATGGTAAGAGTTGAAAAGGAACTTCTGGAAATCATCCAGTACGCCTGCTAAAGCTGCAGGAGCAAAATGTCCAGGTGGGTTTTGAAAATCTCCAGAGAAGGAGACTGACTCCACAAGCTCTCTGGGTAGCCTTGTTCCAGGGCACCAGTACCCTCACACCAAAGTATCTCCTCCTGTTCAGATGGATCCTCCTGTGTTCCAGTTTGTGCCTGTTGCCCCTTGTCCTGTCACTGGGCACCACTGGAAAGAATTTGGCCACATACTGATTCTGCTGTTTGGAATCAGTCCATCTACTGTTGTCTCTCTCCTCTCCTCTCCTGCAGTTTGCCTGCCACCAGCATGCTCTGTTCAGGTGTCAGTCTCTGTGCTGTCACACACCTCACATCAAGCAGTGAGGATCTTGAGGTGCAGCTGTGGAGCCTCCAAGGAAATGTCACCTGTCTTGAAATTCTCTCATTTGGAACAACACAAAGCCTGTTACACCCTGACTAGGATTCAGTCTATCAAACAGCCTCTGCTGTGAAAGCCGAGATCAGTGCATGGCAATGCCAACTGTAGGGCACAGCTCCCTCAGAGCACAGCTTCAGCATTCATGGATGCAGCTTTTGGGCCAGCATCTCCTACCTTCAGCCCTTTCCAGGCATGGGCCCAGGTGCAAGTAGCTATTAAAAAACAGGAGACTTTAAAAGGAGAAGGTTTTGGGGGTTTTTTTTGGTAACAGGTGTAGCTGCAAGATGGGATCTTTCAAAATTAATATTGTTTCTTAATATTCAGAACTCTCGCCCCCGCCCAGTACTTTTAATAACAGGTTCTCTGCAATGGTCATGAAAACATTACACATAGGAAAAGGCAAAATCTAGAACACTTAAGAAATAACTTGCAATAATATAATAAACATTAAACCACTAGAACTGGAAAGCGGTTCTTGCAGTCGATTATACTGCTTGCCCTCTAGAGGGACTCAAGAAGCTCCTTTTGCTTAAGGCAGAAGGCTTGGCTTCAATTACAAGAATCTTTAACTATTTACTCACAAAATATAGTATCTTTGGGCTCCCAGGGCTAATTACAGTTTTCAGACCATACCCAAATGTTTGCAGGGAGTTGTATTGGTGTCTTGATAGCTGCTGAGGCTTCCAATTCTTCCCAGGCTCTAGCAAGGTTGCTGGGAGAGAGGCAGACTATCTCTGACCTGATCCTGGTTCCTCTTGGACTCCAGATTCTGTATGGAGCTTTGCAGAGGGGCAGGCAGGATGTCTTGCAGATGTGCAGATGGGCACAACGTTGCAGTGGCTAAACAAGACTATCACATGGAGCAGTTAATGCCAATCCTGTGGGAAACTGAGACAGGGCAGTTTTCAGGTAGACAAAACTGAAGTATCAGGGCTTGTTATTATGTAGCAGAGCTAGTTTATAGCTTAGCAGAGCATGGCAGGATGCAAGGGCAGAGAGCAATGAGGCAGAAGCTCATTGAGGCAGAGTAACGGCAGAAGCACATTAAGGCTGAGCACATTTCTCATTTCTTTTACCAACGCATCCCGAGACTAATGGCTCTTTGGCCACAGATCAGCCAATCAGAATGGCAGTTTGCCAAGCTTAACTGTATTAGGTGAAGTCAGGGTTTACTTTTGCCTTTCTAGGGCAGAACACAAGTGTATAAACACCTGCAGATACCCTGTAAGCAAGTTTAGAAGGAGAGGAGGAGACTGGAAGGCACCAGAGCCTTTTGGCTTCCTTTCCCACAGCTGCTTCCCCCAATAGCAGAAGAGAGGGAGAGCAGAAAACATGTCTGGGCAAGCTAGGATATGTTTAGGCCTGTTTTGGCCTTCCATGGCAGTATTCTCTTATAAAACTCCCGAGGAAGTTTTACCTTCTCATCCCAAGGTCAGCTTTCAAAGCAAGCACTGGGGGTTGCCTTGTTGCTTCCCTTACATGGGCAAGCCTAAATCTGGGGGGTTCTGGTGCCAAAGAAGCAACGGGAAGTGAAAGAAATCCTAGACATTACAAATTGGAGCCTCCCCAACATCCAGATAGTGGCTTCAGCCATCACCTAAATCTGTGCTGCGTGTTCTCAGTCAAGCTTTTTTCATTGTAACAGCCTTTGTTTGCAGGGACTAACACACCTGCAGGGCTGCTATCTCATGGGTATCACAGTAGGATGGCTCCTGGGATGTTGGGATGGAAGGAGACAGGCCTCTTAGGAAGGACAGGTAGAGAAAATGAGCAGGTAGCACCCTCTGTGTTAATAACCATCTGAAGAGCATGGAACTCCACCCTGAGATGGCTGAGAAGCCACCAAGAGCTTATGGGTCAAGATTAAATGGAGGGCAGGATTAGTGGGAGTCTCCTGCAAGCTAGCTGACCAAGAAGACTGAGTGCATGAGGCCATCTACAGACAGACAGGAGCAAGTTCACAAGCCCTGGTTCTCATGGGAGACTTCAACCACTGTGATGTCTGTTGGAAGTGCAACACAGCAGGGCAAAAGCAGTCCAGGAGGTTCCTGGAATGCACTGAAGGTAACTTCCTTCTCCAAATGACAGAGGAGCCAAGCTAGAGACATGCTGTGCTAGACCTTGTTCTCATTGACAAGGCAGGGCTGATAGTGAATATGAAGCTGAAAGGCAGCCTTGGCTGCAGTGACCATGAAATGGCAGAGTTCAAGATCCTGAGAGCAGCAAGAAGAGGGCTGACAGGAAGCTCGCTGCTCTCACCTTCAGGAGAGCATACTGGCCTGTTCAGAAATCAGTTTGCTAGAATCCCATGGGATAAAGACCTGGAGACAAGAGTGGCCCAAGAAATTTTCAAGGATCATCTGCCTAATTTTCAAGGATTATCTCCTTTGAGCTCAGAAATGATGCATCCTGGAAAAATGAGTCGGGCAAAAACTCCAGAGAGGCCTGCGTGGATGAAAAAGGAGCTGCTGAACAAGCCAAATGGAATCTGCAGAGAGTGGAAGCAAGGAAAGGTAGTCTGGGGAAAACACAGAGAAATTGTCCACCCAGCCAAAGACTGGGTTGGGAAAGCTGAAGCCCTGACAACAAACTCTGTCCAAGGACATCAAAGAAAATCTTCTATAGGTATGCTGGTAATAAAGACCATGGAGAGACTGGGTCCTCTCCAGAAGGAAATAGGGGACCTGGTTACTCAGGACATATAATTGTAGAATTGTTGGGGCTGGAAAAGACCTTCAAGATCACCCGTTGGAACTCTAAGTCCATCCGTTATCCACCTACCCAGTCTGCATGGAGGAGGCTGAGGTACTCAATGATTTCATTGCTTCAGTCTTCTGCTACTGCTCTAGCCAAACCGCTCAAGTGACAGAAGGCAAAGGCAGGGACTGGGAGAATGAAGAACTGCCCAGTGTAGGAGATCAGGTCTGAGACCACCAAAGGCCCCATATGATGCACACGACCCTGGCACCCAACAGCTTCCTGATGAACCTGCTCACCCACTCTCTCCTATTTGAGAAGTATTGGTAGCCTGGTGACTGCAACAGGACAGGTATAGCCCTCATTTCCAAAAGGGAAACGAGGCAGAGCTGGGCAGCTTCAGGCACCTTAGTTGGTCATCCTGAAGAGAAGGCTCTGGGAAGATCTCCTTGTGGCCTTTCAGTGCTTAAAGGGGTCGATCACCAAGCTAGGGACAGACTTTTTAGCAGGGCTTGCTGTGACAGGACAAGGGCTGATCGTTTGAAACTGAAAGAGGGAGGTTCAGAGTGGAGAGAAGGAAGAAGTGTTTTAAACTGTGTGATGAGACACTGGCGCAGGTTCCCCAGAGAAACAATACATGTCCCATCTCTGGCAACACTTCGGGTCAGCTGGTTTGGGGCTCTGAGCCGCCTGTTCAAAGCCAGGTGCCTCTGTTCGTGCCGGCAGCGGCAGCAATAGGCCGGGCCTGTCTCCTCGGTCCCCCCGCCAACGTCCGGCTCACGGCTGCTGAGCGCTCCGCCGCCCCGCCCCAGGCCGCGGGCAGGCCTCCCGTGACGCCATCAGGCTGCGCGCCGCCCCGCCCCTCCGTTGCCCCCTCCCCGCCCTGCCGGCCGCCGCCGCCATGGAGTCGAACAGGGACGAGGCGGAGCGGTGCATTGGTATTGCGCTGGCTGCCGCCAAGGCCAACCAGCCCGACAAGGCCCGCCGCTTCCTGGAGAAGGCGCAGCGCTTGTACCCCTCGCCACGGGTCCGCGGTGAGCACTGGACGAGGGGGGTAGGAGGAACGGGCCCGGGTCCGGAGAGCCGGAGGAGATGGGGGCGGGGGGAGGCCCGGGGCCCGCGTCAGCGCCGCCGCCTGACCTCTGACCCCTGCGCGCCGCGGGGCCTACCGGGTACTGGAGTCCGCGGGGAGCGGGGCAGGGGGCACGGCCTGGCCGCCGTCAGGGGTTGCCCAGCTCTAGGGCCCGCCCTCGGTGTGCCGCCGGGGCCGCTGCCGCGGCCGCTGCCTAGCGCTAGCTCTAGCAACTTGCCGCCGGGCCCCGTCTGCTCTCACTGAGTTGCGGCCATGTGCGTTAAGCAGGGCGGGCGTGGGGAGGTGAGGAGAACGGGGGCTGTGTGCACGGGGGAGGGCGAGGGCTGCGGCACCTCCCGAAACGATGCCCGCTTCCATGCCCCTGACCTGCCGTGGGGCGCTGCGGGGTTGAGGCTGAATGGAGAGCAAAGGAGCTCGGCCAGGCCGAAGCGCCCTGTAGGGCTGCTTAATCTCCTCTGCCTCTCGCCCATCTCTTCCTTCTGCCTCTTCCCCGTCGTAGAATGACAGACTGTTAGGGGTTGGAAGGGACCTCTGGAGGTTATCGGGTCCAACCCCTCTGCCAGAGCAGGACCACCTAGGGCAAGTCACACCGGAGCACATCCACACACTCTTGGAAGTCTCTAGAGAAGGAGACTCCACAACCTCTCTGGGCACCCATCTCTTCCTTTGCCTGTCCTCCTTACCTTCCCCGCGTCTCCCTTCGCGTCTCCTTCCTTTCCTCTCCCCTTCTCATCTCTCTGCTCTCCTCTCGAAGCATTTGGGCTTTCCAGCAGCTCGGTCCCACCCACAGAGGTGCCAGCATCTTGGGCCAGGGCATGACTGCAAAATGCTCTCCTCAGCACCTCAGCCTAGTGGGCAGCAGTTTCACACAGTTGGCAGGCAGGCAAACAGAGTTCATTTGAGCTGATACGCTCCAGCCTCTGCTGGTTTGCCCTGGCTATTCCACTTAGCAGGCATCGCTCCTCATGTAATGCACTCCCACCGATTACCACAGCAGAGCTACTGCAGTTCATTTCAGCACATATTAAAAGAAAAAAAAAATTCCTTCTTTGAAGATCTACCAGTTTTATGGCCTTTGGGGAATGATCTCGTTTCCTGGAAGCTTTATGGCATGGAGGATGAACATGCTGGGGAAAAAAAAAAGTAAATGTGGCACTTTGGGACCTAGTCTCGTAGTCATGGAGGTGTGGGGTAGAACGATTGGACTTGAAGTCTTCTCCAGCGTTAATGATTCTGTGTCACAGAAGCGGTGGGTAGAATCAGCCAAACACAACTCTTGTGTGTTCTCACCCTTCAGAAATTTATACACAGAGCTCTAGATTATTTACACACGTGCACACACCCCCTTTTTTTTCCCCCTTTTGACAGGCCTTTTATCTGAGTTTTCGTTCTTTAGCTGTGTTTTGCAGCTTGTCCAACCCTCTCCATCCTGTGGAGAGCTCAAGGCTTTCTGTAATCCACTCTGGTTGTAGGAGGTCTCTTTCCTTTTCTCAAACACCACGTATCAGCCTCTGTGTATGGTCTATTTTTTTTTCCTTCCTGCTCAGATTTTCTGCTTTTGCAAAAGTACCGGGTGGGAAAAGGTGTAACATAGCAGGCAGAAAAGCCCACCCTTGGCAAGGGTTACTCTTCCTGAGGAGCTCTGCTTAGGGTGTGCTCCAGAAAAGTGACAGTGAGCACCAGTTCATGCTATAAAGCACTGCATTTCAGCCTAATGCTGTGGCCTGGCTCAGCCAGAACATACAGTGGGAGATGTGCTATTAGAGAACTGAAACACAGGGAAGAAAGCAGAGGTAAGGGGGGCAGCAGGGCAGGATGGTGTAAATGAGCAGTGTGCTGCTCTGTGATCAAACCCAACCAAGCTGCTGGTGCAAGTTTCATGTCTCAGCTGCCGTCTGAGGCATCCTGTCAGTTGCTCACCCCTGCACTTTGGTCTGTAGTTGGGAAATGTTGCTGAAAATCCCACAGCTGCACAGTGGTCATTGAGTCTTTGTGTAGTTTGTGTGTACCCCTGGGAAATCTCTTCCTCGTGAATTACATCAGGTTTGGCAACTACCCGCCATGTGGACCTTGCACAGCTTCACACTCTGACCCTGCCTGGGTCCTAAAGGTGTCGTCACAGGATCAGCAAGGGATGTTCAGCAAAAATCCTCCCCCGTGTAAACACAGCTGGGCACACTGGTGTGGACTGAGTCCCACTGGTTGCCTTTAAGCAGGAGCTTTGGAGAAATTAACAGAAGTTGAACAATTGTTGTCTAATAAGTGAGGGATAGGGATCCAGAGCACATGGCTGGTGGCAAGCCGAGTTGGCAAAACTGAAAACTAATTCAGCAGTCCCTGTTTCAGTAGCTTATGAATCTGCACTGTGCTCTGACTGCACAGAGGATGAGTGTGGCTTTGGGATAGGGACTGCAGAGCAAAATGGGGCCAAGCTGTGCCCATATGCAGACTTCTGTGGTCAGTTTGAGGAACGTTGCTACCAAAAACCTCACAGCAAGCTGTGAGGAACTGAACCCAACCCAGGAGTGGGAAGAGGGACAGCCTCATAAGATGAGGCTTAGAAGCATTTGAGGATTTCTTCCAGCTTTGGAAGGAGGAAAAGCAAAAGTTTTGTGAATTCTTTAGTGGTATAAATATGAGTGAGAAAATTATTGTTTAAATTTGTTTTTCTGAAAGAAAAAATCCATGAAGTCCCCAAACTCAAAATCTCATCCAGGGCTCATTAGTCCTCTGTCATTTTTTTGTCCTTCACCCCATAACATTTGCCTGTGTTGGCTGTTGGATTACCAAGAGGCTTTTCCTTGCCCCTCCAATCTCTGTGGGGCAGATAGTATATCTTGGCTGGTCTCTTGGCCTGCAAACCTTGTTTGTGCTTGCATAAAAACCCTTCATAGTGCAAGGTCTGTAGTGTGCAATCTGCAGGAGGACATGAAATGTTCTTCTTGGTTCTAGACTCTGGATAAAGGACTGCAAGCTCCTCAAGTTACTGATGCCGTTGTCAATGTAATCTGGTTTTAATCGGGTTACCTCTTCCTGTTCTCTTCTGTGGTGGTGCAAGATAGAGACTTTAGAAACTGCAGATGTGAAGAGATTGATCTGATATTGGGTTAAAAAAAGACAAAAATAGTTTTAAGAGATGTTGCTGTCCAGCTGGCAGGGAAATGATACAGTCATAGAATGCTTGCAGTTGGAAGTGACCTCAAAAATCATCTAGTCCTAACCCAACGCAGTGGGCAGTGGTTGTGAGACACTGGAACAGGTTGCCCAGGGAAGTTGTGGATGCCCCCTCCTTAGAGGTGTTCAGGGCCAGGTTGGATGAAACCTTGAACAAGCTGGTCTAGTGGGAGATGTCCCTGCCCATGGCAGGAGGTGTGGAACTAGATGATCTTTAAGGTCTGTTCCAGCCTAAACCATTCTGTGTGCAAGTCACAGAATCACGAAATCACAGATTGTTGAAGTTTGGAAGGGACCTCCAGAGATCATCGAGTCCAACCCCCCTGCCAAATCAGGGTCGCCTAGGGTAGCCTGAACAGGGATGCATCCAGGAGGGCTTTGAAAGTCTCCAGAGGAGACTCCACAATCTCTCTGGGCAGTCCATTCCAGTGCTCCATCACCCTGACTGTAAAGAAGTTTCTCCTCATGTTGAGGTGAAACCTTCTGTGTTGAAGTTTGTCAGTGACCACTGGACTATGTTGCTTAAAGTCCCATCCAAACTGGCCTTGAACAGGTGATAGAAAGATGCCCGAAGTAGTCTCCCTTGGAATCACAGTGCCATTGCCTGTGCAGTTAGGCCAGGCCTCAATGTTGGTCTCCTCCTGGAGGGACAGCATCTGAGCCTTGTGAGGAGGAGGTGATAATCCACAGAAGTTCACCCCTCTAGTCTGCCCTGGTGAGACCCCTTCTTGAGTTTTGGGGTCCTCAGTTTAAGTGGGACAGGGATCTGCTAGGGTAGGTCCAATGATAAGGGGACTGGAGCACTGCCTTATGAGAGGCTGAGTGATCTGGAGCTTTTTAGTCTGGAAAAAAATAAGACTGAGAGTGGATTTAATGAATGTTTATAAATATCTGAGGTCAGGAGGGTGGGAACAAGCTCTGGTCACTTGCTCCCTGTGATAGGACAAGGAGCAATGGATGTAAGCTGCAGCACAGGAGGTTCCACCTCAACACAAGGGGGAACTTCGTGACTGTAAGGGTCACAGAGCACTGGAACAGGCTCCCCAGAGAGGTCGTGGAATCTCCTTCTCTGGAGACGTTCAAGGCCTGTTTGGATGCATTCCTCTGCGACCTGAGCTAGCTTATGGTCCTGCTCTGGCAGGGGAGTTGGACTTGATCTCTGGGCCTCTTCCAACCCCTGACATCCTGTGATCCTGTAACCCAGCAGAGGTGCACTCCCTGCTTGAGGAAGACGGAAGTAATGGCAATGATATTCGTTAACTGAGAGGAAATGGTTTTCACCAGGTGAAACAGCACAGGAGAACAGAGCTCCCTTCTGACTCATGTGGTACAGGTTCTGTGTGCTGCCAGCTATCAGCACTGCAGCTCCCTCTCCCCAAAAGGGGAGTGTCCCCGTGTGACTGGCAGCCCACAGTGTGCTTTTCTAGGCTCTCTAAAGATAGGGCATTGTCACATAATTTGCCCAGCGCACTAGACTCTCAAAAGCAGGAGATAAAGAGGAGGAATATGCTTTAGAATGTGCTTTGCTGTTAAGTAGAAACANAAAAAAAAAAAAAAAAAAAAAAAAAAAAGAGGACAGGGCTGATGTGCAGCTCTGGTGATCTGCTGTGGTTCTCAGGCTGTCCAACTGGGTAGAATTATAGAACCATAGAATCATTTTCATTGGTAGAGGCCTTTAAGATCATAAGGTTAAACTGTTAATCCAGCACAGCCGAGTCTACCTTAAATTATGTCCACCAATACCACACCTCCGTGGCTTTGAAATCTCTCCACCATTTCCCTGGACAGCCTGGTATAGGGCTTGACAACACTTTCAGGGAAGAAATTTCTTTTAACGCCCAACCTAAACCTCCCCTGGTGCAACTTGAGGCTGTGGAGGTTAGGCAGTATCTCGAGCAGTAGCCCTCACACCTGGGCAAGATGCAGTAGGAACTTAGAGGTTTCTTGGGTGAAAAGGTGAGGGTTTGTCTGGCAAAGGGTGGGGAATCATAGTGTGGTGGCAGAGATCAGCTGGGGTCTCTTCATGGGAGAGTTGGAGGAGCAGATTGAGCTCAGCAGTCTCCTAACTTCTCTTTCCATCTTTTTCTGATTTCAGTTCTGCTTGAATCACTCAACAAGAACGAGCAGTCGGCCAATGGCCAGTCCCAGTCCAAGGAGTCCATAAACTCTCAGTTCAAGAAGATGAGCGGAGACTTCCCATCGGCCAACGGAGAGGCTGGTGGGGAGACCCCCAAGGGCTACACTCAGGACCAAGTGGATGCAGTGAAGAGGTGTGTGCTCAGCTCTCCATGGCTCCAACCCCCAGTGTTTATCACATGGCACTGGTCTGGTTTTTACAGGCTTCAAAATATTTGAAGCAGAGTGAGTGATTTTTAGCTGGCTGGGTGTTAAAAGCATACCTAGGAGAATTTGTAGTTCCAGCAGTGCTGGGAGGCAGCGGGGTTGGGTCTGCAAGGGATGAGATTTTTCCCCAAAGGCAGGCACAAGGGCTAGAGCTGTAGGCATGCAGGCCTTTCCCTGGCTGAGGTCCAGAGAGGTATTCCGGATGTGTTCACCTCAGGGGCTACAGATTAACTTTTGGTGTAGCATTTTTCAGCAATGCTGTGGAAAATTCCTTGTGCTCCTCAGCAGTCCTCCTGCTCTAAGGTGTTGTCTAGCAGCAAGTGACAGGGCATATCCTTCTTCCTTTCACCTCAGGATATTCTGCATGTGGTCTCTCTTAGAGCCGTGTAGAGCAGAAGTCTACTGCAGGACACTTTACTTTGTTAGATATCCTTCTAAAGCTCCTGCTGGTAAGCCCCAGGATATGTTTCTCCAGTCACCTGCTTCCCAAACCCTGTTTCTGGGTGTGTTTTATTGCTTTCTACCATTTCAAAATACTGGAAGTTGAAGGACTGAAACTGTAACACAGACACTTGGTAAAATTTGTGTAAGGTTGTGGGCACCATATGGAACTGCACAAGAACCACTCTGGCTAATGGGCCTTGTTACATCATCCATCTCTCCACAGACCCAGCCTGCTGTCTTACCTAGGTCATGTGAGGAGGAAAAACCATTGCTGGTCTGTGAGTGTACCCAGGATGAGCTGGGCTGTGCAACACAGGCTTGGGCACCTCCTTCTTTCTTCCTCTAGAATTCAGCTGATGAAGGCTGGGCAGCTCCTTCTTTCTTTAGAATTCAGCTGATGCTGTCTGTGAATTAACTGAATCTGGGGATACGGTGGAAGAAAGAAGCCTAGCTAGCCTTCAGATCATGGCCTGCCCTTTGCAGGCCCTCCCAAATATCCTCCAAAATGTGAGCTCAGTCGCATTCCACCGTGGGTGATACCATTCCCTGTGGAGAGGCCCTCCTACCTTCACTGGCTCAACTGGTTCTGTCAGAGTGTTTGTGTGCTGGTAGTGCTGGCACAGTAGGAACCAGCCTGTGACCAAAACTTGGTCACCCACTGAGGAACTGCGGCTGGGTAAACCAGAGTTCACTGAGCAGCACTGAGCAAAACTGCACTGCACAAGGAGTTGCAGAGCTCACTTACTCAACACAGAGTGGTTGGTTCTCACGGCTGGAACTGAACTGTCTCATGTTGTCACCTCTCTCTACTGGCAGGGTAAAGCAATGCAAAGATTACTATGAAATTCTGGGAGTAAACAGAGAAGCTTCTGATGAGGACCTGAAAAAGGCTTACCGGAAACTTGCGCTGAAGTTTCACCCAGATAAGAACCATGCACCAGGGGCTACAGAGGCATTTAAAGGTAAAGAACATTTGCAGCCTGGTGATTTACCCACAACTGTCAGGTGATGGTGCTGAGCTGGCCTGGCAGTGACACTTGAAAACAACCTTGTGTGTCAGGTAGAGCAAAATAAAGCTCTTTGTAAAATTCTGTCTCTTCTGAGCTTGTTGTGTCATGCACAAAGTATAAGCTTAAAATAATAAACACAGGTAGGGTTCAGCTCTACCAGCAGGACAAGAAGCAGCAGCTTTCATTCCCTTTCTCCTAGCAGCTCTTCCTGTGTGTTACTTCAGCCTTCCACCAATGCTGCTCAGGAGGAAGTTCCTTTGAGATGTTAATCATCCTGTTTAATTCAAGAGTATTCACTTAGCAGGGAGAAGCTCCAAGTCCTGAAGCCATCCAGCACAGGTGCTGGGGTGCACCCCTGTCTACTGACAAATCCAGGCAGCTTTTGGATTGCTAAGCAAGGGCTCAGTACCTGACCCTTGCAAAAGTCAATTGATGGAATTGGTGGAGAAAAACCTTAGGTGAAGACTTATAATGCAAAACTACACCAGCTGTACAACAGAGCCCAGACAGAACTCAAAAATGGCAGCCAGGAGCTTCAGTACTGCTGTCAACAGCCCATTTCTGTGGAGCTTTCTACAGATGCAGCAGGGATGTTTCCTGGGGACTACGATGTATTAAAGTTGGCATAATTTTGCAAGAGAAATGGTATTGTCTGGAACATATTGCTTGGAACTAGAGTATGGCCAGCAGGTTATGGGAGGTTCTTTTGCTCTACTCTGCTGTAGTGAGGCCACATTTGGAATAGGTGGCCCAGTTCTGGGCTCCCTAGTTCAAGAGAGACAGGAAAATACTGGAGAGGGTCCAGTGGAATGCCATAAAGATGCTGAGGGCCCTGGAGCATATCTTTCAGGAGGAAAGGCTGAGAGACCTGGGGATGTTTAACCTGGAGAAAAGCAGCCTGAGAAGGGATCTTTAGCAGAAGCTAAAGGGTAGATGGCAAGAGGATGAGGTCAGACTCCAGTGGTGCCCAGAGATAGGACAAGGGGCAATGGGCACAAACTGGAACCCAGGAGGTTACATCTGAACAGGAGAAAAATTTTTTTGCTGTGAGGGTGCTAGAGCCCTGGAGGAGGCTGCCCAGAGGGATTGTGGAGTCTGCTTCTCTGGAGAGATTCCAAACCCACATGGACAGTGTGATCCTGGGCAACCTGCTCTGGGTGCCTTTGCTTTAGCAGGGGTTTGGACTGAATAATCTTCAGAGGTTACTTCCAACCCCCAACATGCTGGGGTTCTGTGCAGTTTTCCCTTCAAGCTGTGGCAGCTTGATTATTATGGTTGAGCTCAACACAGAACTTGTGGGTGCCACTTGTACAGAACTGGTTTTGTGGTCTTAAGTCATTTAACTATTGAATTTCACTGGTTTGGTAAATACTTCATTTAAAAGGTTTGATGGTGTGCTTCTGACCATCACAGGTGTGAGATGCATAAGACTTCTTCTGGAGCAGGGAGCAAGGCTAAACTGGGGTGAACATATTGATAAGAGTATTTGGGTAAGCTTCTAGTAGACATTCAGCAGTAAAAGTCTCATGCAAGGTTTAAGTCTTTTCAGACTTAAATCCACAAGCAGTAAGTAGTAAGCAAACAATGAGCTGCCCCCAGCTACTTGGGGGGAGCTGTTCCAGCGTGGGGGCCAAATGAAAGAGCAAGCATCTGCAGATGTCTATCCACATTGCATGTGCAGAAAGCCTCCGCTCCATAGTTCAGCCTTCAGTCCCCAACAAAGGCAGGTTTCCTCACCTCTAATCTGAAATCCTGGTGTTTGCCGAGGGCTTTGACAAGGGATACGTGCCAGAAGTCGTGCGTTAAGCAAGGTGCCCTTTATCCTCCGCTGCAGAGCTATCTGCTCTCATGTTATCTCTGCTCTAAGCCATGCCTCCTTGGCTCTCCCAGCTGAGAGAGCTCCTCCTTTGCAGGGCTCGCTGGAGTCCAGCTGTTTGTTTCCAGAGGGTGAGGGGAGAAACGTGCATTGCTATGGGGATTCTTAGTTAATTTTTTTCTTAGCGATGATGTATTAGCCAAAGTCTTGGCATTCATCTTCCCAGAGACAGCTGATAAAGTGTTGCTGGCTTGAGACCTTGTCTCAGTCTACAAGTGCAGCTGGCTGCAGTCTGGCTGGTGGCAGACGAGACACTGGAACAGGTTGCCCAGGGAAGTTGTGGATGGCCCCTCTCTGGAGGTGTTCAAGGCCAGGTTGGATGAGGCCTTAAGCAACCTGGTCTAGTGGAAGGTATCCCTGCATGTGGCAGGGGGGTTGGAACTAGATGATCTTTGAGGTCACTTCCAATCTAAACCATTTTTCAAATTAATTAGATTTGCCTCATTACATTTGGCTGACGTTGGGAAATGAATTGAAGCTGGATACTCTGGGCTGAAATCCTGATTTGGAGTGAGGTGTTTCTTGGGCTTTGTCAGCAGACAGTCATGCAGCCCTGAGCAGCTCCATTTTCATTGCTTAACCACACAGTTTGAGAGGACCCCATGTCAGGGGTCACTCCTTGTCATCCAGCTTCCTCGCCTGCTTGGAGAAGTGTTTGCTCTGTGTGCATTAATTATAACCAACAAGGAGAATAAGCATCATAACAACCTCTTCCAGGATGATGAGGCATTGGAACAGATTGCCCAGGGAGGTTGTTAATGCCCCCTCCCTGGAGGTGTCCAAGACCAAGTTGGATGGAGCTTTAAACAAACTGGTCTAGTGGAAGGTATCCCTGCATGTGGCAGGGGGGTTGGAACTAGATGATCTTTGAGGTCACTTCCAATCTAAACAATTCTATGATTCCCTGACATTATTATATCCCTCACTCTCCACATCTCCAGTCCAAGAAGAAACCATGCACCTCGATCTTACCATGGGGGATAATGTTGAATCTTGGAGTTAACCTCCTCCAAAGGCCATGTATCTGCCTTTGTCATTCCTCCTTCTGCCTCAGACACCAGGCCATCACTGTCGCAAACAGCTTCGCTTCCTTGGGACACAGGGAGCAGAGAAGCTCTGCAGTCACACAGGGAAGCTTTGGGCGTGGTTGGTACAGAGGGGTGAGATAAGCTGGAACTTGCAGAGAGACAAGTACAGAAATAGGAGGGTGGCAGGCAGACTTCCCGCTAGAAAGGTTCAAATGTGCTGAGGTTGGAAGGAGAATGGCCTGGGGAACTGGTAGGGGGTTTAGTCCCAGTACATTTCCACCATCACAGGCACTGGTTAACAGCCTTTGTAATTCTGTATCTTACTTCTGGGAATCCTGAGATTCATAGCTGACAGACACAGCTTCTAGCCAGCATTTCCTCACCAGCTGTTGTGGGAGGTTTTAAAGTCTCTTTCAGTGATCCAGTCTTACCTTCAGTGATCAGTATTTCACTTCTTTGCAGTTTCTGGTTTTAGGCTGCAATATTGAATTCCCTCACTGCCACTTTGAAATAAAACTTGTCTACTAAAATCCTGGCTTTCTACACAGTTGCTTACAGCTGAAGGATTTGTTCGACTCAGTAGGGTTTTAAAGATCTTTTCCACCTGAAACAATTGTATGATTTAAACATTAGTTTTTCAAAAGGAGTAACAAGTTTAATTAAGTGAAACAGGCACCTACTCTACTACCTATATTTCCTGCCCAGTTAAGAATTTTGTTCATCTGAGAGGGTTTCCCTGGAGGACAAATTCATACCAGTCATGTATGTTCAGCCTTGAGAAGAGAAGGCTCCAGGGAGACCTAATAGTGGCTTTCCAGTACCTGAAGGGGGCCTACAGGAAGGCTGCAGGGGGACTGTTTCCAGAGACCTGCAGTGATAGGACAAGGAGCCAGGGTTTGAAATGAGAGAAGGGCATATTTAGATTGGATATCAGGAACAAGTTCTACACCATGAGGGTGGAGGAATACCGTAACAGGTTGCCCTGGGAGGTAGTTGAGGCCTCATCCCTGGAGATATTCAAGGTCAGGCTCAACAAGGCTGTGAGCAACCTGATGTAGTGGAGGATGTCCCTGCTGACTGCAGGGTGGTTGGACTAGATGACCTTTGGAGGCCCCTTCCAACTCAAACCATTCTGTGTCATAACTGCTTCATTTAACTTAATGAAGGCCTTTTTCACTGAACTTGGTGTGGTTTCCTTCAGTCTGAGTTTGCCCAAGAAGCACACCAGGTGGGTAGGTGAGCATCTTGTTTGTGTAGTGAGAAAGGCAAATGCTGGCAGTCTGCAGGGCTAGATGTGTGTTATCTGCAGAATCATAGAATCATATAGAATCATAGAATGGTTTAGGTTGGAAGAGACCTCAAAGATCATCCAGTTCCAAGCCCCCGCCACAGGCAGGGACACCTCCCACTAGATCAGGACG